>WJFB01000484.1:0-59913 GCA_009870185.1 Pygmarrhopalites habei
TGGTAGCTTTACTCTTTTACACTTTGTGGATTTATTTAAAGGATCAGAAAATGCAAGAATTAAGAAATTCGGTAATATTATGCTAATGTTGTTGTTCTTGTTGTGATAGTGTCCTCTATAGTTTAAATGAATATCTAACGTTATGTTTTATTTTATTGAATTAGGACATGAAAGGCATAAATCACATGGAAAATCAAAGGCGTGGCAACGTGGTGACTTGGAGAGACTTTTCAGAAAATTGGTTACTGAGGAATACCTAAAGGTCATTAAATTAACACAGACAATTCAATGTCAGTATAATTTGCTGTTTTCAACCATTTATGCTTGATCCAGCTAACATTTTCAATGGTTACAATAGTGTCCATAGTTTTGTGATGTAAATGTACCCATTTCTGAAAGGCATTTATTTAATGCTGATAAAATTTAATTTACAGGAGGAATTGATAGTGACAAGAGATAATCATACAGTCTCATATCTTCGTGTGGGTCCAAAAGCAAATGAATTACTGAATGGGAATGCACACATTCAATTCGCACTTACAGCCAATAAGAAAGTTGTAATAACAACAACTGCAACAGAAGCAGCACTGGATACTGGATTTGAGGCCCAAATGAAAGATTTACAACAGAAATGCTTCAAAGAATTAATCCTGGAATGTCGAGCCATTGCAACCAACATGAAATTAAGAAATTTTACAGTGTTAGTGAGCATTCAGGTGAATTGAACAAAAATTTAAAAAACATTAAGTAATTACTTAAATATTTCCTAATCTGCTTTCATCTAGTTATAATTAAATTGGACGTACATTGACAATTACTTGGCTCGTTTGTAAACCATTATAATTTTGTCTGTAGGCTTTACGGGCCATGTCTTTGGAGATGCCAGAAACGGCAGAACAAATGTTGCAAATTCCAGGAGTGACTCAAGCTAATTTTGACAAATTTGGATCTCGATTGTTAGAAATCACAGTGAAATATGGTGCATTTAGAGACCTGTTGCTGGAAGAGTTGAATGACAGTATTGAGGAAGAAGTACCTCCAAAAGCACAGGCACCCAAGTCGAGGGCAAAACCAACCGCAAAGGCTACAGTGATACGACGAAATTCTTTTCAGAAACAAGATTCAAATGTAGCTAAACAGGCCAAACCTACAACCACTAGGCCAAAAGCAGCTACCAGTGCTACTCCAAAAAAACGTACTACTGCTGTTAAGAAGCCAAATAAAGGATTTTGGAACAATAAGAATAAGAATTATTCGAAGAAAGCTGGAGCCCCAGCAACAGCGAAGGGTGGTAAGAGAAAGTCAGCAGTAGCTGGTTTTACTCCTCAAAAAGGACCTGCAGGGAAAAAGACAATGACAACCTCAACAACTTCAACTTACCATTCCAATAGTGGATTAGGACTGATGCCTCCACCACAACCAGCTTCTAAAAATATGAGATTCTAAGACTAATAATTTGATAAGTCTGTATAATACGCAGTGTAATATTATTATCTTTTTTGAATTAATTAACATTACGTAATGTAACATTACAGTTTGTATTGTAATCAATGTTGGATTATCTACCTCAATTATTTTTTATAAAAGAAGTGCCCAGTGTTCAGTAATTCCCATGGTAACGGTTATATACATTTTTTTAAAAGTGTTAATAAACAAGACGACGTACAAGTTTTAAACTCCTCCCACAGATTTTCTTATTTCCATTTTCAGTTTTCTTTGATCATTTGGGCCGTTCGTATCAACACTCATCTTTTGTCATATTTAAAATATTTAATTATGGCAGACATTCTGAAGTCATCAAGAGTAGGAGGAGATATTCTGTGCAGAAAGTTTTCATCGTTAACTCAGAGGAGAAAGAACTTGGTAGACAGGTACATTATCGAGGTTCTCAGCAAATCACATGAATATGATTATGGTGAGTTTGGTTCAAGTTTGTGGTCTGCTTTACTCTTGGAGTACTTTCGTGAGGATAAAGATCATCAAGTGGGAATTGAGAGCATTGTCCATTGGTGCATGCATACTTCTTGGGGTCGCCGTGTGAGTAAAATATGTAACGTAGTAAATACATAATGTAATATTTTAAAAATGCAAGAGACACATGAACTTGTTTAATGACTTGTCATGTTCTTCATCACGAATAATAGATAAAGAGAGCCTACGAAATTGGAATTCAGAGTATTAAAGAAGGAGGTGACCCAATCACACAGTTTCAAGCAGAAGTTGCTAAAGGTATTATTAATGGACATTGTCAATTATTAATCAAAGTGTACATTCTTTTTAAAAAAATTAATTTGTCAACTTGTATTCAATACAAGGAGAAGCATTTCGGAAACGATCCCCATGTTCATCTCCTGATGAAAATCGTTATGTATCGAAACAACGTGGACGTCGTCGAAAGTCTCGTCAGTACAGTGAACCAGATCCCAATGCAGTCACGGGTAAAAGATTTTGACAAACTATTGCTCTGTGACTTTTCTTTTGACGACATGAAATTATTTCAAAATTACTTAATTGTTTTGCATATGTATACTGAAATAAGGGATGCTGAACGATCATGATTACTCTCGAAATCCTTGGCTTGAATCTTTTGGAGAAATTGTCGTGGAATTGCCGATATGTGAGTCTCAACATGAATTTATGGATGGAGATCGTATCATCGATATGGGATCCATTGGAGGAGAAGTAGAAGTTTAAAAGAACGTTCGATTTCTTTCTAAAATTACTAGGTTCATTGTTCAAACATTAATTATTTAATAGTTATATAAGTCGTACGAAACTTTGTGTCACAATGCATCACCTTTTAAAAATTATTTAAATAGATTTACAGTAAATATTTGCATATATATTTTTTTACAAAAAGAAAATATGACTTGTCCCTCAAATTAGTATTAATTGCCGATTGAAAAGAGCTTCGCTTCAACTTCCTGTATCTGTGAAAGAGTAACAATTAAAAAACACCATTATAGCAGCAACTAAATAATTGTTAATTAATTCACTGATGGTATATTTTGAGTAATCAAATTACTTGTTGTTCCTTCTCTGACTGGTCAATAATGAACTTGTTGACGACAGATTCAAGACGACTCCGAAGGACATGGTGAGTATCCATTGTAGACAACTCTGTCTCTTGGATCTGGCGTCTAGAACTAATTTCAGTCAGTTGACTTCTTAGGTCATTCAATTGAGTTTGTAATTCTTCTTTATCAGCTATAATTATCAAAAGTTCATTCATTGGAAAATGATTAGCCGACAGGAGGCTTAATATTTTTAAAAAAAATATTTGGAAAAAAACATTCTTCTATACCTGCAGACATTAGTGCACTACCAGGAGAAGTTGTTTCTTTATTATGATGTGACTTTTCTGGTGATTTAGATAAGTTTGAACTTGAAGGTAAACCAGACCCAGTCGGACTTGGCGACACGAATAAATCTTGAAAGGAAGTGGCTTGAAATGAAGACTTGCTTGATTCCCCTTGCTGCTGGAATAGGATAAATAAATTATAATGATTAAATACTTTGGACAGAAAGAATTCCCCTCTCAAAAACTGTACTTGTTGCTACTTGAGGTACTTTGAGTCATTAATTTGGTTACAAAAAATAAATACAAAACTACCTGCGATGAAGATGCTTGAGATTGCAAACTTTGACTGTCGTCCATATCCATAGATATCCGACTTTCATCGTCCAAATCCCCTCCTCCCATTCCATCGTCTCCCTCATCATCCGCATCAGAATCGCTCAACGCCTCACCAAATATTTGTTCTGTGTGGGACAATAAATTTTATCAATAGGCTAGAAATTACACTCTACTCAAATATAAATCACCAGTCAGAAATCAAACTATGCTTACCCTCTGCTAATCTGTCCGAGGCTGGTCCGGGTTCGTCATTTGTTTTGGAGCCTTGCATCAAAATGACATCTTTGTTTGTCCCACCTCCTTCTCGGCCCTTTTCATCTTGCTGTTCATCATCGATACATTCCCAATTTATATAATATGCTTCATAGTCAGTTCTCAATAAACGTCTCACTTCTTTTTCTATTTCTGGTTGGTCAGAGTATTGCTGGAATTGAATTAACAAGACAAATCCAAGACTGTAGTGAGAATATTGCAAATTTCATATTGTTGAGCTTACTAAATAAACTTACCTTCTTTTTCAATGTCCGACGGAATCTTCTCTTACGAGCACACTTTAACGGAGGAGTCACTCCATGAGGAAAGAGATACCGTTTGTCAACTTTAAGGCTATTTGTTTTCTTTTGAGGCTTGGCTTCTTCCTCTGGTTCCTCTTCTGATGTCATACGAATAAATAAAGAGAAGGGTATATAGAGACCAAACACATTAAAATTCCAGCTCTATTACATTCATATAAAACTGACCTCCTTCTTCCATGCAAAGAAGCATCTGCAAAAAATTCATTACTTTGTTAAATGAATAATATTCTTGGTTAATAAACTACATATTTGAATTCAAAAACAACTTCTATACATATAAAATACCTGACAAATATCTGCAGTTTTATAAATATTTTTTCGGTCAATCGTCTTGTGTGATTCCATGATGCAAGGAAGATCCACCAACTAAGAATTTAATGAAATTGTAATGTAATGTAAAGACTCTTTCAAAAGAATTCCTTTCACCGACTGTGAATCACAGTACATATGAATTTAAAATACATTACCTTGCAAGGCAAAATATAATTGTCAAAGAATAATGTTCCATGACGCAAGTCTGGATCTAATTTTAGTCGAAGGCGATCCTTTAAATTTATAGCTCCATTTTGAATTGCCTCACGTAATTCTGTTGCAGGAAGCTTGATATTTTACAGATATTTGACAAATTAGTTATTTTATTCAACTTTCATAAAAAATAATTGTTGTAATGCAGTGCAAAAAAATGAAATCAATATAAAAGTCTTACCTCGGGAAGACGCAAAATAACCTGACTTTCAAGTTCTGCCGAATCCCTCTCCATTGTTGACGTAATTGGCCAAACAATTCCAATTTCTTGACAAGAATTTCAGAGTCGCCTTTTTTTCAAAATTTTTGTTTCGCACTTCACGTCGACATCCTTGAATGAGTGCCAACTACGATTTTACCGAAAAATCGTCACAACGTGAAATTTTGACTCTGAGTTAAAATTTACGAAAGTGTTTAAATTATTGAACCGGATAAGTAGCAGCTATGGACTCTGACGAAGAAGACTCTTCACTACATCGTTTGGAAGGGAGTTCCAAAAACCAAGTTGGTGGACTGATTATAAAAAAGAAATCTCAAGCTGAGCACGAATTTAAAAAGCCAGAATTACCCAAAAAGTCTCTTCTTGGTTTGGACAGATTAGCAGGTATGAAATTTTTACATTTTTTTGTGACGGAAAAATTCTCGCTGTATACAATAAATTTTATTTTCCTTTCACTATTTTTGTCAGAGATAAAAAGGAAAGAGAAGGAGGAAGCACTCACTTTGGATTCAAAAAAGGCTCATCTGACCCCTCGTAAGGATTATTATGATTTCGGATATTCAATACCTTACTCTGAAATTAGTGAAAATGATTAGTAATGAAACATTTTCTTATTTATTTCAAGGTCGAGAACCAGAATCTTTTCAGCATCATCGTTCATCGTCATCTAAATCTGATGCAAAACGTCATTACCGTGAGGTTGGAAATGAGACTCCTTCGTTTGGGGGTGGTGTCAACAGAGAAGCCAAATCAGCAATTGAGAGTCGTGGTAGTAAATTTCGTCGAGTTGACTATACTACTTCACAAGATAAAGAGCGGAGTCGGGGTAGTAGAGATAAAGATTATCGTGGTCATTATGACAGGGACCATGGTCGTCAAAGAGATGATCGAGGAAGGAATAGAGATGACTTTAGAAGAGATAGAGAATATGATAGTAGAAATAATAGACACCAAGATAGGTTTTCTAGGGATCGTGATGACAAGAGTTCAAGATCCGACCGGTCCTTTAGAAGGCCCGATGAAAGAGGTGGCTCAAGTAGGAGAGGAGATGATAGTATAAGATTTAAGGATGAACCATTGACACCCGCCTTTAGTGTTTCTAATACACCAAGAAATTCTTGGGATGATGATGACCCTTTACTTGGAAAGAAATATTCACAATGGGATTATCCGACACCTAACCCCTACGAAGATAAATTTGATATTAGTAAGATGATTAAAAGAGAAGACGAGACTCCAATGCCCACACCTGCACACAAATATAATCCATGGGTCAAATTACCAGGGAGTTCCCGTTTCATGGAAACTCCTGGGTTCGTCGCAAGTAAAGAGGGAAATGATGATGACATTGAAGTAAAAGTTGATCGTCAGGAGTGGGAAGATGAGCAAAAAAGATTGGATCGAGAATGGTATTCCATGGATGAGGGTTATGACGATGTTCACAATCCTTTTGCTGGCGTTTCTGAAGATTACACAAAAAAGAAGGAGGAACAATTAGCCCAAAGGAAAAAACAGCGAATGTCAGCTCAGCAGAGACAAATTCATCGTGATAATGAATTGTGGGAAAAGAATCGACTCTTGACTAGTGGAGTTGTACAATCAGGTAAATTTGGAATCACTACTGAAACAGGACCTATTTATGTGATTATAATCTAAATTTTACATGTTGTATATTCTTTTTTTAAAAAAAATTAAAGTGGACCACAATGAAGACTATGACGAAGAAAGCGAAGCTCGTGTTCATCTTTTAGTTACTAATATTGTACCTCCCTTTTTGGATGGCAGAATTGTTTTCACAAAACAATTTGAACCCGTTATTCCAGTCAGGGTATGTTTACTTAATTTATATTGCCTTTAAATATTTGCTCGAAGCAAAGATTTCATCAATTTATTGTTCTAAAAATTCACAGGATGCAGCAGCGGATATGGCTTTGATTGCCCGGAAAGGTTCTTTAACAGGTAAATTATTTTTCTTAATTTTGTTTCTAAATTCAAAACACCAGTATCGAGTTGTCTAACTGTTTTCAATATACTGTGTAAAGTCCGAACCTACAGAGAACAGAAAGAACGAAAGAAGGCACAAAAGAAACATTGGGAATTGGCCGGCACTAAAATTGGTGATATCTTGGGTGTCAAAAAGGAAGAAGAAAAGGTAACAAGTCTTTAAACTACTCTTTTTCCTGTTCATACATATATTTCCATGCGATAAAAGTCACAAGATTAAAATTGTTTTTTAGGACGACAATGTGAACGAAGAAGGTGAGACGGATTACAGGAAAGGCCAACAGTTTGCTGAACACATGAAGGATACAGCCCATGCCTCAAGTGATTTTGCAAGAAAAAAGTCAATCCTTCAACAGAGACAGTATCTACCAGTTTTCGCAGTTCGACAAGAGGTATGAAAAAGTAAGAAGTTCATTCATAGAAACCTATTAGATCTAAAAAAAAGTAAGCTGATTACAATTTCTTTTTTATAGTTACTTACTGTGATTCGAGATAACAATGTTGTGATCATTGTTGGTGAGACGGGGAGTGGAAAGACGTGAGTTTAAAATTTTTTTAAAAGATTTGTCCTCAAAATGAAGGTTGTCAACTAATTAATAAATACTTTATTGTTTGTGCTTCTAATTCACAGTACACAACTGACTCAGTATCTCCACGAAGAAGGTTAGATTTTCATTATAATTATTACTTTATTATCTATTTTTAGACATTTGTTTGTTTGCTTAAAAATGTTCTTGTTAAAAATATTTGTAATTAAATTACTTTGCAAAAGGATTTTCCAAACATGGAATGATCGGATGTACTCAACCCAGACGTGTAGCTGCAATGTCAGTTGCAAAGCGGGTTAGTGATGAAATGGGAACTGAACTGGGACAAGAAGTTGGTTACGCCATTCGTTTTGAAGATTGCACCTCAGAGGTATTTTGACACTTTTTTCCCTTTTCTCATAAATTACAACTAGAGATAGAAAATTATATTTTTGGTCTTAAATTTGTTAATTTTGAATTTTGTAGAAAACAATTATCAAGTATATGACTGACGGTATATTGTTGCGTGAGTCATTGAGGGAACCCGACTTGGACAATTATAGTGCCATCATTATGGACGAAGCTCATGAGCGGTCTCTCAATACAGACGTTTTATTTGGACTCTTACGTGAAGTAAGTAGATTTTGTACATGATGAAAATTAAGTACTAGATAGCAAAGATCTGAATTAATTTTACAAATTACGTAATTTCATAATCAAATTAGATTGTAGCCAGACGCCATGATCTGAAATTGATTGTCACTTCAGCTACAATGGATGCTACCAAATTTGCAACATTCTTTGGTAATGTGCCCTCATTCAAAATTCCAGGACGGACTTTTCCAGTAGACCTTTTCTTCAGCAAAAATAGCGTGGAGGATTACGTTGACTCTGCTGTTAAACAAGCCTTACAAATTCATTTACAAGCAAATCCAGGTTAGCTTTCTACAAATGAGTTTCAATTGTGGTTACATGGATGAACAATGAGAGACACTTTCAATACTCTCACCATTTCTTAGTTAAAGTTAGAATTAAACCAAATCATATTGATTTATTTTTTCTCTTTCTAGGTGACATTTTGATATTCATGCCAGGTCAAGAGGATATTGAAGTGACATGCGAAGTTCTTGCTGAGAGATTGGGACAATTGGATGATGCCCCAGTTTTAGCTATATTGCCCATTTATTCTCAGTTACCTTCAGATTTACAAGCAAAAATTTTCCAGAAGGCACCTGATGGCGTTAGAAAGTGTGTCGTTGCCACAAATATTGCCGAGACATCACTTACAGGTACTAGTTGTAAATATTTTCTTTGCACAATTCTATGATTCACATATTTTCAACTATTTTTTGCATATTTAAAATTGTGTTTTATGATTGCAGTGGATGGCATAATGTTTGTGATTGACTCTGGATACTGTAAACTGAAAGTGTACAATCCTCGTATTGGTATGGATGCTCTTCAAATTTACCCAATTAGTCAAGCAAACGCTAATCAAAGGTCAGGTCGAGCTGGGAGAACTGGTCCAGGGACTTGTCATCGGTATAATTTAATTCACATTAGATTTTTATTTAATCATAGTCAATCTTGAGACAAGTTTTAATAATGATTTTGCGTATTCATGTAGGCTTTACACCGAGCGACAGTACAAAGATGACCTCCTCACAACAACTATTCCAGAAATTCAACGTACAAATTTATCAAATGTTGTATTACTCTTAAAATCTTTGGGTGTTCAAGACTTGCTACAATTTCATTTTATGGACCCCCCTCCGCAGGTATGAATTTTTTTTCAATAATATCTCGGTTATATAATAGTGTCCTTTTAATTCTAAGTAACTAATGTTATTAAATCTTTTGTAGGACAACATGCTAAATTCAATGTATCAGTTATGGACACTGGGAGCATTGGATAATACAGGAAGATTAACAGAATTAGGACGTCAGATGGTAGAATTTCCATTGGATCCAGCATTATCAAAAATGCTGATATCTAGCGTCATGATGGGTTGTTCGGCTGACATTCTTATTGTCGTGTCAATGCTGTCTGTCCCAGCTTTATTTTATAGACCAAAAGGAAGAGAGGAAGACGCTGATAATGTCCGTGAAAAATTTCAAGTTCCTGAGTCTGATCATCTTACCTATTTGAATGTTTATAACCAATGGAAGCAAAATACGTAAGTTATATTTTCATTCTCTTGTTGAAAAAAGGTTGTGTCTCTTATTATCAGCTATTATTTAGAGTATGGAATCTTTTTTAATAACGGAATGTTTTTTTAATAACGGAATGTTTTTTTTCAAATAATAGATATTCAGCCTCATGGTGTAACGAGCATTTCATTCACATCAAGGCTATGAGAAAAGTTCGAGAAGTAAGGAGTCAGTTGAAGGACATTATGGACTCTCAAAGGCTGGAATTGAAGTCTTCAGGAACAGACTGGGATATTATACGAAAATGTATTTGCTCAGCATACTTTCACCAAGCTGCTCGACTCAAAGGTAAGAAAGTCGTGGTATATTTCTCAAAAAGGTGTCGATTTATTGTACAAATTATTTAATTGAGTTTATTTCTTTCTCTTAGGAATTGGTGAGTATGTCAACTGTCGAACAGGCATGCCCTGTCATTTACATCCGACTTCAGCATTATTTGGGATGGGTTATACTCCAGATTATGTCGTTTATCATGAACTTATAATGACTCACAAGGTAAACCAATTTTTTCTACATTCATAAGTTATAATTTGTTCCGTTCGTCACTTGTTTCTTGATATCAATGGATTCCACAGTGCAGTCAGAAAGTATTGTGCGACTATTACACATATTTTTTAATTTTGATTTTGTAGGAATACATGCAATGTGTCACTGCAGTGGATGGTCACTGGCTAGCAGAGTTAGGCCCCATGTTTTTCTCTGGTATGTAAAAATGCAACTTATTCGTATGCTTTATGCATTAATCCATTACTCCATAACATTCACTACATACATTTTAAGTACATTAACTGAATGTCACTATTTTTTTATTTTTTTCACAGTGAAAGAAACGGGAAGGTCTAGGGGAGACAAGAAAAAGGAAAACATTGAGCTATCAAGAGACATGGAAGCGGAGATGAAGGAAGCTCAAATCCAAATGCAACAAGAACGTGAAGAGTTACTATCACAAGAAAAGAGTATGGTGAAAAAGTATGAAATTCTCACTCCGGGTTTATTTGAGCCTAACACACCACGACGAACTCCTGCAAGGTTTGGTCTGTAACTCATTGAAAATATACGAGGTACTTTCATTACTTTTCCAAAAAGGATTTTTGTATTGGTTGAGAGAGAGAGAGAAACCACAAAATACCTGACTAATGACTACACATAAATTTTGTAAAGAATCATATTGTATCCAGAGAAGTGAAAAAAGTTTATGAAATTATATCATTTTACAAATAGTCTTAGGTATTAAACTTGTTTGACAATGTGATATATATTTCATTTGTAAGTAACTATAATAATGTTTATTTCAGTAGGTGTGACTTTTCACCTACAGCACATCATGCAGTATAATGTGAAATACAAAAATGGTTGATTTTTTTTGAAGCAAATAAGTTGCCAATTAATTCGATTTTATTCAATAAAATATAATAGTTTTTTTATATAAAATATGTTGTTGAAGTATTGAGTATTTTGTTTCTCATGCCATCCATCTCATCGCATTCACAATAATTATTATTTAAGGTACAAAAATAAATCAAAAATATATATGATATATATATATATATATATTATATGCAAGCTGTACATCAACACTTCAACACAGTTGAATCGGACTAGTCTATTAAATAATAATATACTTTCCATTTTCCACGTAAATGAAAACATAAACTACCTGCGACAACCAGTTTCCTTTGTTTCTGTAAATTAATATTTGGCTCCATCAAAATAATTATACAAACTTTACAAATAATATCATATATTAGGTAGTTTAGGTCATGTAAAAAACGTATTTGGTCTCCACTGTTTTTTTCTTTGTGCCTGTACAAAATTACAAAAATTATAATAACATAAAAAATTAGTTGGTTGGTTTTTGTGAAAATAGTCTTGGTACTTTGTCGTCATTAAAACTAACAGAGATATGAAGGTAAATCAATAATAAAATAATTATTTCGTACTCCCTGGTCATTTCTATAATATCTACTACATACATGATGATACAAAAATATATATTATGTTTTTTGTCAGTCGTCGAATATATAATAATATAAAATAGTCAGCACATAACATCGACTTGTACAGTTGAACTCGATCGTTTTGCAAAAATAATAATCAGAAAATTAATTTCCATTTCTTAAAAAACTAAGACTGTTTAGTAGTCTTCGTAGTCACCCATCATCAGTGACGGATGTAACTTTGGTAATTGGGCTTACTTCTTGCCGAAGTTTCTTCTTTCGGTCTGCAAACAATAAGATGAACGTTGTTATTACATATTTGTATGTTATGTGTATCGTATGAAAGAAGGTAATTCAGAGACAGTAAAAGAAAGTGTCACTGATGAGAAAAGTTACAAGTGTTCTTAAATGAGAGTCATGTCTCCCCTACAAAGAGGATCCATTGCCGGCTGATGATCTAGAGTCAATGTCAGGTTTCGAATAGAGAAAAGAATAAAATGCTTTCACTCATGTCAATTAGTAGGAAAAATGTCATTTACAAGAGAAGTTCTCTCTCACTCTCCGGCTCCAAAATAAGTAAAAACATTACATTCAGTTCTTTTTCATAATTATGACATTTTAATCTTTTCCTCACTTCACGTCCCTAGAGTCAAGAAAATTTGGCAGTGAAATAAATTTTCGATATATTTTATTTTCCAATGCATTACAAAAAACTAAAAAAATTAAGAATGACCTCATTACTTAAACAAACATTGTCCTCCAATTGCCCCATCTTGACGTATTTCGTTTTCTAGCAGCTGAAAATGAAAATTTGTAATATTTATTTACTATTTTATTCAGTATTTTCAAAGACTATGAATAATCAGTTTTTCACACAAAGTTGAAGTAATTGCTCACCTCTGGTTAATTTTTCACCAAAAGTGAGAGGGATGGCTGTGGTGGTCTCTTGACTTTGACTATTTTCAATCTCAGTAGAATAAATACTTGGTTTTGAAATGACTTCCCCATATCTTGGCGTTGTCAGAGTGGCCAGAAGTTCCTCATCAAAGCTGGACGCGTAAGGTGTAGTATTTTCAGTGTCGTAGTCTAGAGTAGTAAATATCCAATTTAATCAATTATAAATGTCCATGTGTGAAATGTGTGTATGAAATATTTTGTAATTATGTACCTATAGCATTGCGTTTCGTAGTTGTGGAAGCAGGCGCGTCAGCCCGACTACTAAACCGATTGTTCCCATTTTGGTCGACCACCAAACTGTCAATGAATGGATTTCTCTTGACATTTGCACTTGTCTTCATCCCGTAGCCAACTCCCTGTAAAGCTACAGCATTGATGGATCCTGATTTTGAGGGAGCGGAGGAGGATGATGAGGAAGAGGGAGGTGAAGATGGGGTCACGGGTTGATACTGCCTCTGAGTAAGTTTGACAGTTTCTTGTTTGTTCGTGTAGCCAACTTGACTGTCAGAATAGCCTCCAGGATGTCTATTCTGATGTTTGTCCACATATTTCTCTGCAGCATAATCCCCACTGTGACTACCCGTATGTCCTGGGTAGGTTGACTGTCTATGAGACGGATGGTAAGTTTGTGGTTGATGATGTCTCTCGTAATTGTTGTTGTGATTCATCTTGACTCCAAATTCCCCGTCCACAGCAGCAAGTGAATTGTCAGGGACAGGGTAGTTAAACGGTTGTTTGAGCCTGTCGTCATGATGGTAGTCCAATTTATTTTGGGCTGGTGAGAAACTTTGTTGAGACCTTTTGCTGTAACCTCCCTGAACGTTATTTTGTTGTTGTTGTTGGTGATGGACAATGGGTGGGAGACTTGTCGTCGGAGTGAAATCATTCCTTCTGTTATTATTATTATTATTATTGTATCCAGTGTTTTGTGGGACAACTCTCTGTACTTGTGATTGTTGTTGTTGTTGTGGGACGATCCGTTGTACTTGTGATTGTTGTGGGACTGACTGAGAACGTTGTTGTTGTGGTGGTGGTAGGGATTGTTGAGGTTGTTGAGCTGCCAATCGTTCTGTTTCGGCTGGGGCTGTCCTCCGAATTGGTTGAGTTGGATTTCTATTATTCGCATTGTTCCCAGTGAATGGATTATTATTTGAGTTGTGAGGGGTGATTGGGTTACCGAAGAGGTCAACTGTCGGTCCCGCGTACAAGTATTGATTTCTGGAGTAATAATCTGGAGCTGTAAAGAGAAATGATCATTTTTTGAACATAAGATACTGGGGGACTCTGCAGTGGACAGTCTTTATTCACCCTCAAATACGATTTGTGAAGAAAAAGTTTTTCCAAAATAATTACCAGTGTTACAGTCCGAATTGAACCACCAATCACAGACAAAAACTTGTTGATTGAAAATTGTCCCATTGGGACAAAGGAAGGCGTCAGCACGGTTCTTTTGACAAATCCAAAATACCTGGAAATCATTGAAAAGAGAGGTTATTTTTAGTACAACTAGAACAATAATCAATTTCAATACAAAATACTCACCTGACAGCGTGCTTCCACATCTGCATAATATCCGGAATAACTTTGTTTACTACATGTGAACGTTGTCTTGGGTGGAGTATGATAATTAGGATAGTCCACACCAGCATCTCCGGGGATATTGTGACCACAACCCGGGCAGTCCCCATCTTTGTCTCCTTCTAAAAATTTAGGTGAGAGAAGAAGATACCGGAGAAGGGAGAGTGTCATCCATTGTGATTTAAAAAAGAACAAACATCTTCATTGTCATTTTCCATTTTTAAAATACTCTCCACCAAATATACACTCACTCTCACTCTGTGTCTGTCTGTGTGTACAAATTTTATCCCCCTGCAATTGACAGAATCGTATGACGACCATTTTGTATGTCTACTTCAAATTATGAAAAATATTATGATACTACAAGCCAAGCTGAATGTGCCCTAGATACATACAAGAGTACACTTGTTACGTGTAAGAAAAAGACTGAAGGAACAGTGTCTCCTCCTCCTGCATTTTACTATTTCAAAAGTCCTGATTTAATCGGGATTCATTTACACACGTTTTTTTTCTTCCATTCCATTCTAACACACTATTCATTCATTGAGCGTGTGATGGACTTTTTTGCTCAGCAGTAGCATCCATTGAATCCTACACACACACACACACATGGTTTGGGAAATTAAGACTTTTTTCAAAATTCTTGCAAGGCGTCGTGTGTGTCTGTGTATTGCAGCATGTGTCACACTCCGACTCTTACTATGACATGTAGTAAGTTGTAACACAATAATAATAATATGCAAAAAAAACAGTGGAGTGTATCAGAGCCTCCTCTTCATATGATTATGACGAGGAGGAGAAGGGGACGAAACGTCCTTACATACTTAAGTTGATGTGGGCAAAGGAGAATGGAGGATGAAGGGGACAGATTACATGATGGCATGCACTATCATGTCATTACAACTGATTACTTTTGATGGTAGGAGAAGATAAGGCCAAGTGCATCCGGTAGCTCTCCGAACATACGGGCAGAGTTTTCTCATAATGGAAAAAAGTGAGGCTATTTGAAGCTTCACTGAACTCGTTCAGTCTCAGTCTATGACATGCTTACTCTCCTCCTCCTCCTCTTGTAGTTTGTAGTACTCTCTTCTCTAAGCTATTATGAGTGGACGACGACGACGACAAAGCAATATCTCATTATTATGCCATTCTCATACTTTCGTTTTCACCTCCACTAACATGTATTTAATAACGTTGAGGGGTATTCCCTCAACTCCCCCCTTAAACCCATACTACACCCAGTTGTACGTGTGTGTGTGTGTGTGTATATAAGTACAAGGTATGTACATTAACTGTTTGTATTTTTACAGCAAATTTTTCACGTAACTTGAGACACACACATATTATGCCAAGGAATTTTTAAATGTTATCGAGATTCGGATCTCGTGGAGGTGGTATTGTTCAACTCTTGTAAAAACAAGTCAATCCTATAATAAATAATGGGCTGGTAATAATAATAACAACATGAACTACTTATAACAAGAAAAAAAAAGTTGATGGTGGAAAAGTAGAACTAGAGCACGGACACCTCAAACTAAAAAAACTCCTCCTCCTCCTTCACCTCCCCCCTCCCCAATACACACACACTCTACGTTTTAATTTCATGACATTTAATCCAAATTTCAATCATAGTTCAAACTATCTACTTCATCATCCTCTCTCTATGTATATTCCTTCAGTATTTTTACTATTTTTGCTCCCTCATATAAAAATATATTCATTATTAAGGGCACTATATAAAACTGCCTTTTTTACACCTTGGCTTTTCTTTTTTTGAAAGAAAAAAACGTGTGGTCGCCTCTCAGTTCTTAATTTCCGATGCAATTTTTATGTCAATTCAGTCAATACTCATCCCTGATATTATTTATGATAATATGAAATGTAGGATGAAAATCAAAATTTACCCTTCCGGACGGGACGAGGACGGATGGCATCCGTATTATCCTGCTGCTGTCTTTGATTGTAGGGTCCATCATCGTTGACATCCGGTTGATTTTGTTGGTTTTGAAATCTTTGCTGATTATTCCCCGAATTTCGATTATTCTCATGATAATTGTCGTGTTGACCTGGGTAGTCGTTGTTGTTGTTTCGATGTTCCTCCTCGTACCGGCGATGATTATTATTATTCTGGTTGTTGTTGTTGTTGTATCGGTTATTATTGTTATTGTTATGATTGTACTGACCATTATTATTATTATTGTTATTGGTGGGGTAGTCTATATGACGATTCCCTGCATTGTAAGGATTGTCTTCGGGTCGGAGATTATTCGTATTCACCCGGAATGATTCTGCCTCTGGGTCGGGATCCCCGGTCAACGGGACGTCAGTGTAACTACTACGTGAAGCTTGTCTTTTCGTGTAGTGAGCATCTGGTTGCTACAATAATTAATTCATCATTTCAATAATTTGTCACTAAATAATCTTCAGATTCAAATTTTTCAAATTGATTGAAGAGGAGTTTACCCTTTTCACTTTTACGACTCGGATCCGGACACCCTCCGCTGGAACCAGACAGTCTGAAATTTAAATGCAAATACTTAACTGCTGTAATCAAGGTCTAATCAGTAATCATAATCAAGAGTTAAAACATTGGAGGCCCCCAAAGATTTAGGTCAATATTCGTGTTCTATTTTCTCAGGGAGAGGATAAAAGGGTTCTCTCTCCCTCTCTCTTGTGTGTGTCTATTTTGACTAGTGTTTAGCAAGTCGATTAACCTTTCTGAAAAAAGACAGACATTTAATGGTCAATGACGAAAAGACCTTTAACATGCAAATTGTGAGTACACACGTACATGCGCATTTCAATGTCACCAAAACCTTTCCCTGCCCTAACAAGATTTTCATCAGTTTTCCTCCAGTACTTCATTTAGTCAATTAAGGTACTCTGGAACATTTCAAACTCAATTTTTCTTTGTCATTTTGTGTGTTTGGAAATGAAATTTTAAACAAGCTGAGTGTCCACATGAATCATAATCTCATGTAAAACCCTCGTTTGACTCGCACAGTTTGCGTAGTATTTTAAGAGAAGATGATGTTGACAATTAGATGCACGCATCTTGTGTTTGAATGTGAACTTTTCATTCATGACGACGTCATGATGACGTCCATGTATTAATACATACAGCCAATTTGGAAGCATTAGAGTTGAGTGTAGTATGTGTACACTCGCATGTAACTTTTATATTAATTTAAATTAGCTACTGTTAAAAACAAAAAAGGACTGTTAGAAATGCAGTGGCTATGAAGCATTTTCAACAATTTCAACGTCTTCCGCCTTACATTGCACACACACAAAATTACTTCATTAAATTTAAATTATTGACATTCCTGAGAGGAATGGAAAACAAAGCAGAAGGAGTGGAAACTGTCGGAAATGTAATAACTTCTCTACGCTTTGAACCGGAGTCCCATCCCCCATTTCCCTTCAAAAATGAAATTTCTAGTGTGTCAAATCAATATTTCCCCAATGGTCATTGGCACACACACATTGTCCACATCAGTTTTCCTCATTTTGTGTTGAAAGATCACAAAAATGGTAGAAGCATGGGGGAAGAAGTTAAGATTCCACAATGGAGATAAGGCAAAGTTGTAGAGATTCAATGGGTCGACTTTAGTAAATTGAAGGCTATGTGACTCATTGCGTTTTTTGTGAAACAAAAAGAGTACAGATTGAGACAGGATTTTGTAGTACAAGAATGTAATTCAGAATTCGTCTCAATTTCAACAAGGCTCAAGAATCTTGAGTCAAGATGAGTTTGTCCATTCACGCTTATTACATACTCAGACTGGGGCCCTCAGTTATATAACAAAGTTTTTTTTCGCATTTTTACATCTCTTCATTACATAGAGAGAGATTCTTCAGGTAAGCCAAGCATAAACCATGGGTTAGCCCTGTGTAGTTACGCAGATGAACTTCCAACTCGCTAAAAATAATCCAAGTTGAGTCATACATTGTTAAATGTGCGAAGGAAATTGCGTGCGTTTATATTTTAAATGACCAAGCTTCGTTGACTATGAACAACTCAGGTAGTCTGTCCAAATTTCATGAGGAAATTAATTCATTCTCTTTTTGGACAGAGCCTACACGCATTTGTGTATATACTACCTGTATTTTGAGGATGAGACAGAGATGTCTTAAACAAATCTTCTCTTATAACCTCAATGCACATCGTCCCAACATTTTTTCAAAATTTCTGCAAGTGTCAATGGATAAAAGATTGTCTTGAATGAAAGTACATTAAGAAATTGAGTTAGCAAATCCAAAGTTATATCATTATTGGATCATATTATATTCTAAATTTGACTTTTTCCAGTTGTCCAATCCTTCCATGTCAAGAGACTTGTATTAACCTCAATTTAAGATAAAAATCTGCAATACATTTCAATAATTTCTCTGTGCAAGAATCTTGTAAGATTGCTCAGTACTTGGCAATTTGACTTCTCAAAATATGATCTGCAGAAACAGTTGTTTTAATGTATTACATCACAGAATTTTGCAAATAATTACAATCGTAAAAGAGAAAGGTTACTGATTGCCAATCACTGATTCCCTTTCCATTGCTATATAAGAAAATTGACTTTCTCCGCTGCCCCAAAATCATTTTACTTTTACTTGAGCTGTACCGTCACAATTTGGATGACATCATAGTTGGTCACTTAATTTTTTGAGCATACATTTCGATTGTGCCTAAAAATTGGACTAGGTTTACTCCGACAATGACTTTAGTACTATTTGCTATTCAAACATACCAGCAAAGAAAATGGAAAATAGAGCTAAGAAGGATCGGATCACCCAATCAAAATAAAGAGAAACATTATGGACGTGCCTTTAATTAATTAGCTAACCACCGTTTGATACTCATCTATTTGATTTTGTTTGTGCACCATAATTGAATCCACACACAGTCAGAGTTATGTAAATTACAATGTAATGACGCCACATTCCATATTTTTTTAATACTTAATTGCGTCAATCAAACTGAGTAAGAAAAGTGATATTCCAAAGTTTAATTTAACTAATTCAATATCCATTATTCTACAATGTGTATTATAGTAGGAAAAATCCCCCCTCCTCTTTTCTGTGATGGTGAAATTACAGTCGTCTCTTATTTACACAGGGGGTACATCTCTCCCACTGTGTCTGTTTGTAATAATTACAATTAAAGGCAATCGACATTTCAGTTAGTATTACTGACTTGTGTGTGTACTTAACACACATCCTCACACACACAATAAAAACATGTAGGATCCTTGTTTGAGACTACACACATTGGAAAAAAGGATGACGTTTGTTAAAAAATACAATGATAATTACAATAAAGTTAAAATACCTTCATCCGCTCATTTGAATATTATTTGTGTATTAAAATCACACTCTCTCATACCCCAGTCATACCCCATTTTGTCTCTCATAATACTCCGCTTTAATAATAATAATATGAAGTTGTTCCCCACAGAACACCACAAGAAGAAGAAGTTTAATTCACTCAATCTGACGTAATCACCCACACAACAATTACATGTCATTATAATCCCAATAATTACATATCCTACGAGTTTTTAATTTGCTCTCCCCCATATGAAAAAAAACCCTGTTAGCACTAATCCCATAATGTGTAACACACACTCACTCCTTATGATGTACTTATGGGCTGTAGAGAGACAATAATGAGAGAGGTATAAGGAAGAAGGAGAGGTGGAGGGAGAGACGTGTAGACACAATATTTTTTAGTTTCCGGTCCCCTGGGAAAAATCGTCACACTCTCCCCCCCCTCTCCCTCCCTGTAATGACCAGTCGAACGTAACTCTGGTGAGTGGATAAATTGCAGAATAATGAATTGAATTAAATAACTTTTGATTCCATGGGAGGAATGAATGAGTCCGATTGTTTGTTCTTCTCCCCCTTTGATTGTTCTCACCCAAGACTGTGTCAAACGAGGAGGAGGAGGAACACGAGTCTTCTGTGTATTAATATCACATGAAATTCCCTACACGTTGTGACTAGGGAAAGACCTGCGTTCGTCGTTAAGTAACGCACACACATTTAGTCAATGTGTAGAGTACATGTAAAAGGATAACATGCACACACACTCACTCTCTCTCTCGTATGTCATAATTGTCTTTTGATCCCGACTAATTAGAAAAGAGAGGATGCCATAATACGTGTCCATTCCCTTTCTTCTCTCCACAATCAAGTCAAGTATATGTAACACCAATGATGACTATTGGTGATAAAAAAGGTGGGTTATCTTCCTGTAGGTGGATCCTTATCTTCCCCCCTCATCTTCAATAATATCATCATCATAAAATTAAATCCCCCTTTCTTTTCAAAAGGGGAAATGTCGGAAACGTCGTCCACACTAGAAAGGATCCAATTGTCCTCACATTTTTCTACATAGGTAATTAAGACTGCAAATCGGGTTGCATTTCTTATGAATAAATATGAAAGAAATGAGGTTCAACATATGCAGAGAGTGCAGGGCTAGTTTGTAACACTCACACTCAAATACACTACAAGTTTGAGTGTGTAAATGAGGAACCTTAAAACAATGAGAGAATCCAAAGAGACGGACTCCTAGAGTGCATCTGACTCAGACAAAATATTTTGTAAAGAAAAAAGAAGTTTTAAACATGAAGAAGAAGGAGAGTGTGGAGTGTGTGTGGGCTGATGCGAGTGCACAATTTCATTTACCATGCGTGCATCCTCACTCTAATGACAATAATAATATTAAGACTGCAAAACTGTGGATATTATGCACAGAAAAACAGGAGGAGAAGAGAAGAAGAAGGGGGAGGGGGTGAATGAATTTAGTGCAGGTGAAACTGTCTTGTTCTCTCTCTGACGTTATTTACCAAGCTTATCATAATAATACAACTGCAATGTGTGTGTGTGTGTGTGTGTGTGTGTGTGTGTGTGTGGAAGAGGAGCCGTGGGAAAGGCTCCAGCTTGTAAAAACTTTACGGTGAGTATGTATATTATGCAAATTGACTATGTAATTTGCTATGTTTTAACGTTCCTCTCAGAACCACACACACACACAACACAATTTGTATATCCTTCTCTCTTCTTCTTCTTCTTCTGTAGTCTCTATTTCTATTATGTCCCCCTCTCCTATCGCATATTTCTGTTTCTTCAACTTTTCTTCTCCTTCCTATTATGGCCATTATTATATTATTTTATTTCTCTCAAGAGTTACACCAACTATTTTTACTCTACCTTTGTTTTTTTTCGCTTCAAAATAAATTGTATAAAACTTTTTTTGTTTTCAAACATGTCTCATCAACACAAATACACACACTCACTCACTCTCATTCCAACAAACTAATAATGAATTGCAAGACACTAAGTTTCTATTATTTAATAAACTAATTCACAAAAAAAATTCAAGAGTGGAGAAAAGTGAGATTGAAAAGATACACTTTTTGATAATTGAGAGTGAGATGAGACACTAGCATCATAAATCAAAATTACTGTAATCATTTGATGAATGTGTAATATTAAAAAATATTATTCTAGCTTTTGACAGTGGCGTGCCAGTCAGTCATCAAATTTTCTCTCTCTGGTGACTTCATCCCTTCAATTTACCTCCTAATTTCAATCTCCATTCTCAAAATGTATTGTCAGAGACAACAGGCGAAGGTCAATCCTTCCCAATTAAATTTGTCAAATAAAAGAAATAAATTTTGTCTGCTGCTCGATCTGCCACGACCCTCAAATTGGTAATTTATCCGTAATGACAAGGGACACCGGAGGAGTAATTATACACTCAAACTAATATTCTCAATTTATGTTATTCAACTTTTCTCTTCTCTGTCTCATTTTGGAGACAAACTCTCAAAGTTGTTCAACGCATTTTTGAACAAGAACAAACGGGCGGAAGAGAACATGAAGATCAAGAGTTCTGATTCAGAACAGACACACACTCTTTTTCCCTTTGGTGTTTTTTGTGTACGACTTTTCCAAGAGTTCGTGAATCCGAACTCTACAAATCCGTTCAACTCCTTCCAAAAATACACACACAGAGAAGGGAGTAATAATCACAAACAAAGACAGTGTCCTTTTGGAGAAATGTGTGATCACTGAAAAAACTGGTTATCGTCCCAAACTTTTTTTATTTTGAAGAGCACTTTTGACTGAAATCCTGGGGTCCTGAGACACACCCGGGTCGGGTGAAATGACGAATTGGTTGGAAGGAATGGAGATGAGCTTACCTTGAAGGATTATAAAGATGAGAAGGGAAAATCCGGCACAAAAGAATTTCTGCATTGTGCACGAGGGCACTAGGCCAACAAACACTCAACTTAGAATGGAGTCTACTTGAGCGGCACACTACTGAACTTTATTTTGTCCAAAAAGTGGAGTCTCTTCAACCTCAACTCACGTCCTCAACTCTTGACAAGGCAGAAGGGAAACTGAAAGTGACACAAGATACCTTTTATACGGCGGATGTTATTCACCATCCTCCACACTCACACTTTCCCCAACCCTCATCCCCCACACCACAGACACACGCCACACACACTCACACTCTTCAACAAGGGAAAAAGCATTCTCACTCTTATCTCATAATACTCTTTTCTGATATAACTCCTCTTCTCATTTTCATTCCATATAGATAAAAGTCACAAGGCTAACCTCAACTCCTTCATTCAGCGTCATTGAACAAAAAGATGATGGATAATATAGAAATAGTGACTATCAAGTCAGTAAAGTCAAGAAATCACATTAAAAACTGATAAAATAATATAAAATGTGGACGAATCATACACAAGCACACCTGTGCTAAATGATCAATAATGTCCATGTTAGTTTGATGCAGAATTAGAGAATAGACTCTACATAGATATACTATATAGTGAGGATATGAGTGTAACGTTTGTGTTGCAGAATAAAGGAGAGTGTGAGTGTGCAACATTTACTATAAACGTTAATATTGTTGTATAGGACGATATATTATAATCCCAGCTCTCCCCCCTCTCTCTGTTTACTTTATTAAGTAATAACCAATTTAAAAATTGCTTGTCTTTTTCTTTTCTTTTCACTCCCCCTCTCCTCCTCCCTCCCTCCTCTTCTCTTTCAGATGCAGAATGTGTAATAAAAATCCTAATGCTCATTGTCTGTGTCAGTCTGTGTCTACAATTATAATAAAAAAAAGTGTGGCTGAGAAAAGTGAGTGATAGTATCAGAGCAAAAAGGAGAAGAGTGCAGCTCATTAGCATGGATTGACAATAAACAATACAGACGTATGACAATCATATTATGGAAATCAACTTTAATAGTCATCGTCGTATGTAATATTTAGATATTTAAGATGCGGGGGGTTGTGAACCTGGAAATCTTCTCTCTCTGACTAATTTTCTGAGATGAAAAACTTGAAAAATATTTCACAAACTAAAGTATGTACGAGTATGAGTCTGAGAGACACAATTTTATTTAATCTTGTCCATAATTCTGGGTTAAAAATACTGTATTGCATGGATGCACTCACTCAGCCTCCTAATCTAATTAATCAGCGGTATCCACATAGAGTGTAAATTAATTAATTCATTGTCTTCTCAAGTTACAAAATCTGGCTCAATCATTTCATATTTGTTTGCTTGTCAGAGTAAGTAATCCCCTCCTCCATTTTCTTCTCTCCTTCTCCTCTTTCATCACATCCAGTGGCATGAGCCAAGTTTTCTTTTTCTTCTCCTACCTCCTCAATAAAAACATGAACATACATCCATTTATTGTGTACAGGGAGAGTATCTATGAGAAGAGAGGGGGAGGAAATTGTGGAGTTATGTCTATCATTTTCTTGAGTTAATTGAATCAACAATAATTATTATGCAGTACTTTTGCTATGACCAATAAAAGACACTAATTATGGTGGATGCATAAAATATTTGTAGAGATTTTTTATTACATTACAATTTTATTAATTATTGTCATTCCCATTTTTTGTCTGTACGTTTGTCAAAAATAATTATGACTACAAGAAGACACACACAACTTATGTCTGTCTGGATTTGAGAGGATAGGTCAGGTCAAAGATGAATGAGATTTTCAAGGACCAAACGTTGATTACAACATGAACATTTTAAAACAGATGGGCTTCACTTAAGTAACTGTAGTGTGTAGTAAATATCACATTAATTCAAAAGAAATCAAAAGTTCCAGGTAGACAGTGAAAGGATTTAGAGCAAAATTAGGTATGAGACGCACGCACACACAAAATAAATTACTGAGAGGGAAAAAAGGGTGAGTGGAGGATTTAATTATTAAAATAGATTTGTCCGTTCTCAGCCATCATGGAAATTAATGGAGAGGAGAGGATGATTATGAGCGGAAAAGCAAAAGTGATAATTCATTGGACTCATTGACATTGGCCAAGTTGTGTGTGTCATGTGTGTGTGTGTGTCTGAGGAGAAGTGAGACGGGAGTGAGAAAATTGAGAGTCTAGTTTTCAAATCTATAAATTGTTGAGATCATTCCTCATCAACACGCTCTACCTATTTAAGTAAAGTGGGTTTTAATTAATGGCATGTAATATTATTAAAGGACCCTTTGTCAGTGTGTGTGTGCGTGTGTGTGTGTGAAGGGGATTTAGATTAAAAAATGTATGAGACTTTGCCTTGACTTCCCACTTCCACTACTTTATCTCTTCAAAAAAGACCTTCGGGACGACTCATACTTCATTTTCATCACTCATTATTCAACCCAAAAAGTGCATTTGACTATTTAAAACCTATAGAGTTGGAAACAGTAGTTAATTTTGTGGGAGAAATGATTCTCTACATACATTTTGACATGGAGTCCCGTTGTTAATTGCAGTTTTTTCTGAAGAATACATACATCATAAAAAATGATTTTGAGAGATTGACAAATTGAAAGCAAATCAAGTCAGGAGGGAGGAGGAGGAGGGGATTGTCAAATGGATAATAATATTTTATAAAGAAGGATTTTAATGTAGAGAGGGAGAGGGACTCAAGACAGTTTTGTAGTTGAGGAGGAGGGGAAGGGTGTGAGATAAGAGATAGTGGGTAGAATAATGATGAAGGGAGGTTGGACTTGTTCACACAAGACAACAAACAATTTTCACTTATTCATTGAAAAATTTGAAAAATAAAAGTGAGGCTCCACACACACACATACACACACACATGTAACATTAATGTGTTGGTCGTAGAACGGCCAGGACAGGTAGCCAGTGACTGTGATGTGATGGTGTGTGTTCTTCTCACAATGTTGGAAAAAGTTCTCATAGGGGGGATGAATAATAGGCGAGAATGAGGGGAAATGTGATTAATACATTTACTTATTTTGTTATGTCATGACTGCGTCGCACTGCATAATAATTGGATTAATGACACCATGTGTCCTCCTCCTCCTCTCTCTCTGTTGCTCAAACAGAGTAGACAGGAGGAGGATGGGATGGGAACTGATTGGAAAACCATAAAATTTATTACGTTAAATTTAACCAATTCTTACTTAACTCAGTCTAGAAACCTACAATGTTATCTTGTCCACTTGTTAGTCATCCTCCCCTCCTCCTCCTTCATTGTATTCAAAGACACCAAAGACTCTTCTCTGCCCCTCATCCGTCTACAAGTTAGTTGGTAATACACCTGTACACTCAGGTAGGTCATCCCATATAATGTATGAATAATTTTGTGTGTACAGTTAACAGTACACACAAAACAACGTGGTTCTCTATTTTTGTAGAGTTACTCTAAAAATTGAGAATAATTGAGCAGAATCCCAGAATAATCTATCAAAATAAAATAAAAGATTAGTACAATTTGGAGGGTACTGAAAAAAGGAGTATGCACATTCAACGTAATTGATTGTATGGGTTAAAAAGAAAAGAGTGACAAAGAAGAGGTGATAAAAAGACGTTATAGTGTCGAGGACAGTTTGACTTTGTCTCGTGTGTACTTTTTTGCTTTCCAGTTTTTTGTGAGAATTATTATTAGGAGGTAGTACAAATGCTTGGTTTATTAGGTCAGGAACGATGTGCGATCAATAATCTTCTCTTGTCTGTGGGGACAATGAAAAGTGTGTGTGTGTGTGTGTCCATTGGATCCATCGTCGGTCAATGTGGACAGTACAAAACAGTCGTTTAAAAGGGATGTCATGTAACATGACTCATGTTAAATGTAATGTAGTAGAGTGAGGGACAAATGAGACACATTGTCATTGTTTAGGTCAACAGGCGTACTTAATCCATTAATTCAATTCGTCTTTGTGGTCGTTACATCCAAAGCCTAATAAACCTGTCAACGGGATTTTATAATCATTTTTTTCTACACAGGTTTATGGTGTTCGTGGGGTTGTAATAATTAAAATGTTTCCCTTTTCTCATAGTAATAACTTACATAAATTTTTCATAAAGAGTGTGTTCGAGACACTGCTCTCACACACAGAGTGAAAAAGTAAGACTGAAAAAACCGCAATTTTGTGTCATAACAATAAAAATCTTTTTGAGAGTTTGAAGGATGTGTGTGTACGTGTCATTTTGTGAATTAAATCCTGATTCCCTGTAATCTGTAATCATGAAGATTTGGTTAATTTTTCAAAGATTGACACTATAAAGGATGTACTTTGTTAATAATAAAAAGTATCCTAAATGGTCAAGGGCGAAGGCTGATCTGCTCTGTGACGAACGAACCATTCTTCTTCATGCACTCTTTTTTTGATTGGGATCAAAAAAAGAAGCTTTTTATATATTTTGTGGGAAAATCATCAGAATAAATACTCCACTTTTACTTGATACAGTCATACAGCAGTTTACTATCTCACGACAAGTTTTAAGTTGAAGACATTTTTTCTTCAAATCAAAAGCAGGTAGTAAAAAGAAAGTAAATAGGATTCATGGATTAATTAGAAGATGGCCATAACATAATAATATGAGAGATGCTTGTTGAAAATCAACTGAGGTCAAACCTTGAGCTATAAACAGTTAATGCAAGTGTAATAATTATTATTAAATTCAAGATTAGATTTGCATGCATGAGAGGAGTTAAATATTCTACTATTTCTAAATACAAACTGAAATATTTCCGGACATGTTTCTCTGTTCCTTTAAATAAAATAAATTTTTACACAATTACAAAATTGATTGGATATTTTATTAGCGAAAAAGTGTATTTACATATTTTTTGTTTTAGTTGAAATGGGATTTTGAAAGGAGTGTAATTCATTATTTACGTATCAAATAATTATGCACTTGTAAATAAACAGTCTTCACACTTTTTCACAATAAAATAGTATAACAACGTTAACAAGTTGACGTTGGGAAACAATGGACATGTAAAGTCAGGAGACAATACGGTGTGGCCAACATTAAAAACTTGTATTAATTTCATTAACCCTGATCACGCAAAAGTCGTAATTGAGTCCCACTCTTACACAGTAACGCACGCACATTTTTCAGTGCAATAATTTCATCTATTGTGAACTATATCATGAACTATAAATTTGTGCTATTAATATTATAGAAATGACAACAATTGGAAATTATTAACTTTTTATTAAAAAATTGAAAATAGTATAGAATTTTGATAGAATTTACTTTTGTCGCTCTAGACTGTCGTCCATTTTAGCCTGCGCCAATACGATAAATCTGACTGAAAATTTTTATATTTTGTAGTTATGCGTCACTTTGAGCTTCAATGTGTTTTTGAGTGTATTTACTAATTATTAATCCTCAGAGTTATGCACTTTATACAAAATAATTATATAATGTATCCTCTCCCTAAGGTGTTTAATGTGAATTTATGTTGAGGGTCGATTTCTCAAGCAGTTTTAATTCCACACGCAATTCTTTGCAGATTTTTAAAGAATGGGAAAGTAATCATAATTATAAAATTATTACAGAGTGTCATGCAATTTTTGCTCTGTAACAATTAAAGCTGTAGAGTCTAATAATATAAATTCCAATCCAATTTTCGCATTATAGACCACCCCTGCTTCTGCTTACTGTATATTCCCTCTGTACTATGATAACTTCACTCCTATACTTTCCGAGGATAATGTGAGAGTCGCCTGTTACAATCAACTCAAATGGAAATTAACATGTATCATTATATCATTTTTAATAATATGGTGTTAAATGTAGAAAATGGATGTGTGGGGCATCAAAAAATAACGGAAATGTACATTTATCAACATTTATCTCAAACCAAAAGTATATATCACATTGGGCAAGATTCTCATTTCCATGATACAGAATAAAAAACACATATTAAATCCATAATTGAATGGACAGTATGACTACGACTACTTAGATATAACTGCTTTGAGATGAACAGCGGGATGGATTTTCAAGTCTTTGATTCGACTAAGTCGAAATGTCCAAAAAGATTTTGTTGATTGGGGCTGGACCCACATCTTCTCTCATAGCCTACAATTTAGGACAACTGACCAAAATAAAAGTCCCTTTGGATATTCACATTTGGGAAGGGTCAAAAGGGATCGGTGGAAGGTTTTCAACTACTCAAAGTCCACACCATGAGAAATGTTTTGCAGATTTCGGTGCTCAATATTTGACCCACACAAAGAGTCGTCCATGGTCCAGGAAATATTTTGACTGTAAGGTATTCGGTTTGTCATTTCACATCTCATTATGTAACGGGAAATTAGAGGAAGGGTATCCTGAAATTTACAGATTTAAGTGAGAATGGGTTTACACAAAAATTTTCCACGACCAATATTGCGGGATTCAAGTCATCCATCCAACAATTAGATGACAAAGAAAATTACGTTTGCACAAAGGGTACGGGAGCAGTGGTACAATTTTTTATAGACAAGGTACTTTGTGCAACTTCTATATGCATAATTAGCTACAGACATGCTATATATAGGGGGGGATTCCGAAAATGTAAGTAACAATGATATTTTTATGCAGGCTAATGTAAAAAGAACTTGTTTCAACAAACGAGTGGTGGGAATTAATATCAAGAATGATGTCTCACAAGTTGAAGTCATCTCGAATGAAGAACAAGTCGAATCTTTTGATGTGGTCATCACAACGATGCCAGTCCCTCAACTTTTACAGTTGAAGAATGTGAATGGATTGTTACGTAATTTACGTAAGTCATTGTTGTCGTACATTCAAGCTCAAACATATTGAGAGAAAGTGATTATGTCTCCTTTTTATTCGTAGATCGACCAGAGGTAGACACGGCATTGGCTAATGTATCATACACATCAAGATATGCTCTTGGTTTATTTTACAAAACCAAGTTGGAACTGAGGTCTGACGAACGAGGGATGAATTATGTTGACAATGATCCTATTATTAGATATTGGACTCTTGAAGATGAAAAGCGAGCATTAAACATGAGTCAAAAGGGAAATAATATAATGGAGGAGGAGTCTTTGTCGTCAGTTGTAGTCCATACAACTGTTAAATTTGGTGCTGAAAACATGGACAAAGATTTGGAAGAGGTAAAGGAATTACTGATGAGACATATTGAAGGACGATTTAAAACTTTAGTAGGTGTGAATCCGGATTACGTTACACTGAAAAAATGGAGATATTCCCAGGTACAGGTGATCTCATAAATATAAAGGCAGTCAAAAATTTTGACATTATAGATTGATTACATTCTAATGTTCATTAATGTCCATATAGGTTGACGTGGGATATCAAAACTCTCCAGGATTCATAGAATTGTCAAGCTTACCTGTGATACTAGCAGCTGGGGATAGTTTCACTTATTCAGGATTTGAAGGGTGTATTCTCAGCGCAGAGAAGACTGTTGAAAAACTAGAGTCCATTTTAGGAGGAGAGCAAGTAGAAAATTAACTGGAACTGTGGAATGTGACATTAATATAGAATGAGGGAGAAAAAGTGTCTTAAAATGTAAATTTGTATTTTATTTTATGTTTAATAAAAAAATATGAAAACCATGTATAATCGTATACCGTGTGCGCGTCTTAGTCTATTTGTTCAACTGGTTTCTCTATAGTTTTCATATACAAGTCAAGTTCGTCTTCTGACTCTTCTTCATTATGAGTTCCATTAGGATTTAGCACTGGAGAACCTGATTTCATCATATCATCACTAGAAGCATGTTCACTACACGAATCCACAGAGTCAAAATATTTTTCTTCTGCATCCTGTTCTAACGTCTCACCGCAATCATATTCAGTATTCGTGTCAACAGTTGAATAATCAAAGTCCTCATCCTTTCCTTCCAAAAAACTACTATACATGGTAGTGAAAAATTCTTGCTTTAGTAAATCCTTTTCTTCTTCATCAATCTCTTCGCCTTCTTCCTCATCGTCACGAAGAGGATTTCTGTGTTTTCTTAAATTTTCATCACCGTCATCATCGTCCATGGCATCATCCTCATCATAGTATTCTGCATCAGCAGCTTCTTCTTCGTCCATCTGATTTTCTTGGTCGTATCGTCGGTCACTAATACTTTCATCAGTGCGATTCAAGTGGGCCATGAGCATGTCTGTGAGGGGAGTGGACGTTGATGCTGCTGCAGACCTCTGTGATAAGTTGACTGAGAATATTCACAAAATTAAAACTATTATATTTATTGTGATTATACAAAAATCTGTAGAATGGATTTTTTTAATCAGAATTTGTGACCTACGAAATGCTTCTCGCTCAGCTTTCGAATGATATTTTCCAATTAGCTGATAAAATAATATTGGATTTCGTCGTTGCATCACCTCTTCTGTGAAATAATCGGAAGTGTCTACAAGTTTTTGTAAAGCTTCATATCTGCGATTTTTTGTCCGGATATCCTTATTTACTGTATTAAACAACCAATCAGTTAGAATTGTAATTTTACACTGTGTACAACTGAAAAGCATTTCTAATGAATTTTTCATAAATATTTACATACCAGAATCTATTGAGTTTTGTAGTGCAGTCAAGTGAAGCTTCAGGTCGGGGTTGGTCTCTTGGAGGTATGAAAAGCATTGTAAATGTACCGGTTCCAAATGTTTTCCGAAGCGATTTAAGAATGTTTTTGGATTTGATTCAAACATAGACTTCAACATGTCCTGCAAATAAAAAAATGACAATAAAACTTCAGCACCATTTGAATTGATTAAACTCAGTTTAATTTGTATTTAATATGCACATGAGTGTTTTCTTTTTAATTATATAATTTTTACCAGTTGCTGTTCAGAAGTGAGGTCAGGGTCATCCCTTTGTTGATTGACAATACGAATGTCCTTGTTTTTTGAAAGAAACTCCAACATGTTGTCAATTTGGGCAGATAACAGGGAATCTCCTATGTAATACAGAAAATTCTTGAATAATTTTGGAAAATTGTGTGACTAAAATGTTGTCACTAAATGATAAAACTGTACTTACGAAGTTTGCTGTCTCTGTAGCAGGATGGAATAGAGGAATCTTCTGAAGATGAAGGAACTATATCAAGGCCTTCTTCCGTTTTAATCATGGTTTACACACATGATATGTCCATTTAATTAAATATTTTTCATCTTTGCAAAGAGTGTCAAAGACGTAAAATCTGATGAACGTAGATACGTTTGAAAATATTGGCCGCCGGTGGGACAAATCCTGTTTTGAACTGGTCCCTTCTAGTTTTCCTTTGTGGTCTTCCTATTTTATTTTGTTATTTAATTTATTAAAATGCCGATTGTAAAAATTGACGAGCTCGATGTACACTTTCCATTTGAGCCTTACCATGTACAAACTCAGCTCATGACCCGGGTGGTTGAGTGTCTGCGACAGGTAAGATATAATCTTTAATTGTTTTTATTAGTTTTCAAACTACAACTGTCATGTGCTGAAATGTGCTCAGTAAAACTAATACATACTTAACAATTATTTGATAGAGAAACAATGGTTTACTTGAGTCACCAACTGGAACTGGGAAAACATTATCTCTCCTCTGTGCCTCCCTTGCCTGGCAATCGAAACAAAAGTCTTTTATTAGACAAATAGTAACTGACACAAGTAACATCCATCAACTAGGATCAGAAATTGGTGGATTGAATGGGAATATGAAGGCCGTATTCAGTGAGTCTACAATTTCATATTATTGGAATATTGAGTAAAACTGACATTCCGCTTTTAAATTGCTTTGATTTGGTTCCATTAGGTATCCCTAAAATAATCTACTCTTCTCGTACACATTCGCAACTTTCTCAGGCTATGCAAGAATTAAAGAGATCTTTCTACAAGAATTCAAGAGCAATTATTCTTGGGTCCAGGGACCTAATGTGTATCCATGAAGAAGTTTCAAGACTTGAGAGTTCCTCTGCAAAGATTATGTCATGTCATGTACGTGTGAATGCTCACACATGTGGCTATTATAATAATATCAGTAAGATGAAAGAGGAACCGTCAATTAGGGGTCAGACTGTTGTTGACATTGAAGATTTGGTGCTCAAAGGGAAATCGCAGAAATTTTGTCCATTCTACATGTCAAGAGAATTAGTTCAGGATGCTGACATTGTTTTTATGCCATACAATTATTTATTAGATCCAAAATTACGATCCTCCCACGGCATTGACCTCAAGGTACGTGAGTCAATCAATATAGTACTATGGATTACTATTTTATTTTCATATGTCAATAATTGATTTAGTATAAACTAATAGTATATTTACATATTTTTAGAATGCTGTAGTAATACTGGATGAAGGTCACAATATAGCAAAAATATGTGAAGAAGCTGTTACTTTTGAAATTAAAAGTTCAACTATTGCTCATTGTATCCAAGAATTGACAAAGGTATTATTTTGACATAAACAAAGATAGACAATTATTTATTAAGGAATCAATCATCTATAAAACTTACCCTATCATTTTGTACGTTTTACTCAGGCTATGAGCGAATACTCTGAAACCAAACAACAACTTGGAAGTGGAAACAATGCTTTGACTAAAGACTTGTCTTTAGGAAATTTAATCTCCTTGAAGAAATCTTTTCTCCAGCTAGAATATGAACTGGACAAAATTCAGACTACCTCGCAAGGAGTTATCCTACCTGGACAACAACTACTGTCTGTACTCTTTCAAAATGGATTTCCACCCTCTGTATTAACCCGCATAATTGAGGATCTTGACGCTGTGTCCACATTTCTGTCTAACAGTCGTTTTGAAACTTCCGGTTGTGATAAGTTTAGTTCAATTTTACGTGTACTCGCATCCCAATCCATGTTTAAAAATCCAGCAGTTTTTGGTGAATCTTACAAAGTAATACACTCAACACTTTGATGCCATTACTACTATCGTATCGTAGTGATTCTATTTTGTACTAGGGTATCCTCCTTTTAGAATTTTAATTTCTATAATTTCAAATCATTTGTGTAGGTATTTGTCCAATATGAAGAATCTAAGGGTGGTAGTCGAATAGTCAGCACTAGCAGCAAATCTGCAAAGGTTTTTCATTTCTGGTGCTTCAATCCAGCTGTCGGGTAAATTTTTTTGAATTTATCCTGAATTTATAAATGTTAAATTTTGTGATTCTATTGTGTATAATGTTACTATAGGTTAGAAACATTGATGCTCTCTGGACCAAGATGTGTGCTTTTGGCGAGTGGAACACTCTCTCCAATGTCTTTTCTGGCAAAAGAACTTCAGATTCCGTTTCCTGTCCAGCATACCAATCCTCATATAATTCGTGATAATCAATTATTTGCTTCGATCGTTTGTTGTGGACCGAACAATGTTCGTCTATCATCTAGTACGTGGATTCTAGTTTCAATGGATTCTATTTCAAATTCCACACACACATATATATATTTTTTGGTTACATAATTTGATCTTTTCTTTTTTGTACCTTTAATATCAGAATATGATACCCGTGAAGATCCTAAATATTTGAACTCACTGGGAGAGTTAATTCGCTCAACTTTGTCAATTGTTCCAAAAGGAGTTCTCGTTTTTTTCCCATCTTACTTTGTCATGGAACTTTGTAAGAGAAGTTGGGAAAGTACAGGCTTGTGGCTCAGAATGCAAGAGCACAAGGTGTGTACACGTATTTATTATTGAATAGTTAAAGCAATTAAAAAGTAAAAGTAAAAAATAATTGTCACTATAATGATCCAAGTATTTTGTGTTTCTAGAAACTTTTATTTGAACCACGAGGGAAGGATGCATTTCGGCAGGTGATGGATGATTATTATGCGGCTGTTAAAACTTCATCGGGAGCTTGTCTCATGGCTGTTTGTAGAGGAAAAGTTTCGGAAGGTCTAGATTTTATTGATGACAATGGACGAGCGGTGATTATTACTGGAATTCCATATGCTCCTGCCAAAGACCCTCAAATTATGGCCAAGCAACAGTATTTGAATACAAAGCAAAGTAATGGAGAACGAGATGTAAGTCTCATTTTTGTATAATTATGCAATTGTGTAATTTCTCAAGTGTGTATAATATTTTGAACTTACAAATTATTTTGATTATTTATTTAGTGTATCAATGGGAGTACATGGTACCAATTAGAAGCAACTAGGTCTTTAAATCAGGCCATTGGTCGTATTATTCGTCATGCAAATGACTATGGAGCCATTTTAATCTGTGATGAAAGATGTGCTCAAACTAATTTCAAATCAAACGTGTCTCAGTGGGTTCAACAACGTTTAACAGTTTCTTCTAATTTTGACACAACTATACATGATCTTTCGTCATTTTTTGGTGCATCAGTACAGGTGAGGAATGGACAATCATTTTTGAAAAAATCGCTTCTTCCTGTATATGAATGTTTACTAAAAGTGGATTTTCCATTCTATATGACAGCAAGAGCGATTGGCCCATGCACGTGTGACTACTCCAAGAATGAAACATGCTAGTAAAAGTCGAGTTACATCTTCAAGATTGACAGTGAGTAGTCAAGTGGCTGTCGATGATATAGTGTCTGACCAACTTGAAGATTTGTACACAGCTGACAAAGATGTTGTCGTTGTAGAATTTAGTAGTGGGAGAAAAAAAGAAGGCGAATCATTGTCAGCAGGAAAGAAAGGAAATAATGATGGTTGTAGGTTATCTAAAGCTAAAATCGAACATCCAAATCTCTTTGAAAGTCTTGCCACCACAGATGTAAAGAATAAGAATAAAGTACCAGACTTCAATGTGGCCGTTCCAGTTTACACTAAATCATTTGTGGCCTTTTCACAAAGTCCAAGTAGTTCACGTTGTAGTCAAGATCCTCAAAGGAAAAAGATCAAATTAGCGACAAGGAATTCTTCTTTCACCAATGATACTGATTCAAATAATTTAGCTTCAACAGCAAATACGCCTACTACTAATACATCAATGAATGAAAATGGATCAGATACTTTTACTGATGTGAAAGACTTTTGGGTTTGGGTAAAAGAATTATTAGTATTACTTAAACTTTTTGCCCTCCATTTTAAAAAATATGAAAATTTGATTTGGTTTAATTGTGTTTGTCCAGGTTAAATCAGTTCTACAAAACTCAGCACAAGCTTCATTTGTCAAGGCAGTCAAGAAATTTAAAGAGAGTGGAAATATTGGTGCCTTGTATGATCAGATAACATTCCTCTTCCCTTCTCAGCATCTTAAAAAGTGTATAAAAGGTACTTTATAGAACATAACTTGTATGTACATGGCATGTATCATAATTTTTCGTCCCACGTTTGAACATAAAGAGTGAACCTATATCAAAATGGTTTGTCTCCTTTATACGTTTACATTGTGTGTATAATTCACCTGTATGTTTGTGTGTGTAGGACTTGCGTTAATGATGAAACCGGAAGTCTTCGAAAAACTAAAAAAACTAGCATGTGACGCTGGAGTAGGTTGAAGCTGATGACGTCACAAATGACGCGTAACGTGTGTGATTCACCACCAGTGCTTTCTATAATGTATGTTTATGCATGTAATATCTACGTGACTCATTCATTGTTTCTTATTTATACTCTCAACTCATTCACTCACACTGTGTCATCTATTTGACGCTTAAATAAAAAGTCAAACTGTAGACTTAATTTTTTTCATACCTATATGACAAATGTGTTGTTGAATCTTTTGTAATTAACACACCTACTTATATGTACTAATGGTTATGTACTCTCATAGAAAGTCTCTATTGATTTGTCCTCGCCTTTTTACACATTTGATTATATTTGGAGTCTCAGCTCATTTCTGGTATGATTATTCATTTCCCAGTCAGTCCTCCTCCTGTTGCTTTTATTTTGGTGGACGAAATATTTTGTTTGGGCATTGGATGATTGGTCATAATTGTAGAATTACTCCAGCAATGGGTTCTTACTCTTTAGTACATGTGCCAAGTTGATGGAGTAAGCCATGCAAGATCAGACACAAAAATAAAATTTTATGTAGGGAGGAGGAGGAGAAAGCACAACTTGTTGCATGCAATAGCCTCAATAGCGTGACTGTGTGATGTAAAATGGGATGGTACAGGCACAGAATAATAAAAAACTGACAATCAATAGAGTAAGGAATGAAGGGTTTATTTATGTATTATGCACTTTTCTTCTGTAGCAAATATAAATATTTTGTTGGGTAGGCGTTGGTTCCATCAAATTCATTCATTCAACACTTGGACATGAATGCGTCAGACACCCTGTTAAAATAATTACTTTTTCCTTTGAGTAAGTGTAGAATGACAGAGTTGAAATGTTTGTCCCATCCCACTTTTGAGCTAGTCATGTCATGGGGATGACCTTATACTCCATTTCAGCATAGTTCTTTTCTAACACCCACGTATTTGAAGTTTGTTGTGTGCTAACATTTACACACAGTTTTATTTTGGGAAAGAAATACTACGTATTTTTCAAAATAGAAAGTATATTTTACGAAAAGCTTTCTCCGTCTTTTCACCGCGTGACGAAACTAAGAAGGAATAAAATGAGTATGAGGAAGAAGAATCTGAGGGGGAGTACCCACGTCAAATCCAAAGTGGCTCGATCGAAGAGTGGTCCGAAAAGGTAATAAAATTGTTTCCTCGCGTGAGAAAACGGTCAGAGAACGAGAAAGCAAAGGAAAGTGAAGAAAGTAAAAAAATACATATCGCCTAAGGCTGTAGGGAACCCCGCACCAATTTGAAGACAGTAGTTAGAAAAATAAATTTTTTTTACTTTATTCATTGTGACAACAAATTTAATAGTGATGTGACTCAAAATTTTTACCTTAACTACTTTTATTTTGACTATACTAGTCTGATAAGCCAAGGTATAGTAAGTGTATCTCCCAATTAGTGCTATTAATTAAAAATTTTTGCGGAGGTCTCTCTTATTTACAAAATATATGTCAATGTATTGAAAACAATAATTGTCTTTTAATTATTTCAGTTTGATGTACTATCCAAGTGCTCCTGGCACAGGTCCTTATGGACCTCCACCCCCTGTTGTTGGACAGCCAGGGTCTTTTCCTTATCCTGGCCAACCTGGGTCACCTTATCCTCCAATAGCTGGCCAACCAGGGTCACCCTATCCTCCCATTGCTGGCCAACCAGGGTCACCTTATCCTTCATCCAGTGGGCAACCCTATCCTGTACCTCCTGTCGGAGACCCTTCAGCACCAAGTCCCTATCCACAACCAGTTGCAAATCCTTACAGTGGGTACCCTCCCCCTGTAGGTCAACAACAACCAGTGCCACAGTCTATGGGTCAACAACCGGTCCCAGGACCATCTACTGTGCTTTTAACTCCAGTCGAGTTGACAGTGTCTGCAACGTGAGTATTTATTTATTTTTTCCTTTTGTACTGATTGCCTACATTTTGGATTGTCAAAGATAAGGGTTGCTAGTTGAGCATTCCAGGATATTTACTTTGTCGACAACATTCAATCGTATCAAAATCATGTTAGGATAAGAACATGAAGGAAATGAGTAGGCTATAAAAGTCATATCGCACTGCAGTTAAACTCTGAAAATTAACGAACCATAACTGCATGCGGAATTTTATTGTTGATGCTATCTAGCATGTTATATTTTGTCAAAGAGAGTCACTAATTTCTATTCTTCTTCAAAATGTAATAGTACCGTTGCTGAAGCACAACTAGGGGAATAAAAATACAAAATGATATCAAAGTGTAAGTAAGATACTAGTATAAACATTGCAAGTCTCGGATTTTTATCAAACTTTTTAAGAATCATGTTATTAAAGTGTAGGTTCCTCTCCTCAAGACTGTAATCAGAAAAGTAGATGACTGACAGTTGAAGAGCAATATGGTAGAGATTGTCCAACAACAGATTATTATTTTATTCACTTGATGAACTTGAAAATTATTTTTCACTAGATGATCTTGTCAAAAAAATCAAATTAACCGTCCTTTACACTGACCTATAGCAGAGATATTTCATGACCACAGAGTCTTTTCTTTTGTTTCTAGTATTCGAGCACGTACTAGTAAAAATGAATCTTTGATTAAATTAAATAGATTTCAAATGTCGTTCAAATGCCACTACCATATTAATTATCAAATAATTGTGCAAGAGTAAGATAGTAGTAAAATAGACGTGGTTTAAGCCACTACACATGTTAATATTTCAAGTGGTACTCAAGAAATGTGTAAGTATTTACCTGTCCAGTATATACCAACTACCTGAATCTCATACTAGCAATAAGCACCTAAAAGTAATTTCAAAATTTCAACTCTGTCACCAGCTCAAAAATTTTTTAAATGTTTTATGTACTTGAAGGTTGAGCCACGTTATGTTAAACTTTCGCGAGAGCGAAAAAATTGGCAAATGAGTGAGTGCAAAGTGCATCCGAACAGGTTCTCTCACCACGTATCTATATTAGTTTTTCATTTTTCCCCTTTTATCTTATCATTATAAAAATGAACAGAGATTTTGCAAGTATGTAGCAAATCACATGAAGACGAACAAAAATCATGTTTTAACAACATGGGGACATATTAGAACTTTCTTAGTCTGGAAAATCTGCAGTGCATATTTTCTTACAACAAGATGTGCTCGGATTGTCCGTGCCGAGCATCTCCCATTGCTAGAAATGAACCTGTCATCTCAAAGTGCAGCTTCTTTCTCTCTCTCTCTCTAGTTTTTTTACCTTGTATAGACACGTGAAGAAGATCCATTGTGCATATAGTTGTATACTAAATTTAGTGATGATTGTTACACACAATAGAGTTGTTGGTTGAGATGTTGCCAAATGGGAATACATTTTGTTTGAAATTATCATTATCAACTCACATATATTTACATTTATCTGTAGGGGAGTAGGGCAGCTCAGCAGTCAACTACATACCTGTATCTCATCAGCACTTCTCGTATATAGTATATATTCTTGACGCGTACATGAGTGTACGACGCTAGTACATTATGCATTGCAGTTATCTCTGTAGTTTCATAGGAAAATGCATTAATACAGTCATTGTAGGTGTTCATACCTTGGAGAAAGAACCACCCGCGGATGATATTGTTTGCAATGTGTGTATGTGTGATTTATCAACGTGTCAGATAGAACGAGCATGTGTATACGAATAATTAAAATTTTAAAGACTGCCTTGTTCCCCTTGTTCTCAGTTATGTCTCCTATTTAACTGTTCCAAAGTCGAAAGTTGTTTAAAAGGGAATAGCGGTTCTCTTTAAGCAAAAGACACCTTGTTGTGTGTGAATACATCTTTTTAGAAAAGGAACGTGTGTGCGTGTGTGTGATTTTTTCCCTTTTGTTAAGACTGTCAAATGACGGCACATACACCTCCAACCGTTGTAGGTGTTAATAAGTTAGTCACCTGGGTTGAGTTCAGAGTGTCCGCCAAGTAAATAACAATTATAATTTTGACCTAAATAATATGCTCAGAATGTACTACTTATCAAGATGATCCCCTACTTGTATAAAAAATTTGACATGTTGGTTTTTTAAATTTTTGTTTCAGGCAACTTTTGGATCGGGATACATTCTCAAAATCAGACCCCGTCTGTGTCCTCTATATTAAAGAACCTCGAACAAATGAGTGGATTGAATTGGGCAGGACAGAACAGGTCAAGAATAACCTCAATCCTTCGTGGAATAAAAAATTCCTCGTCGACTACCGTTTTGAAGAACGTCAGGTCAGGACAAGAACTAGTCATATAAAACATCTCCCCACTGTCAACTTTTATTACACATGAATGATGAAATGTATGTACATGAGTAATCGTTTTATCCTTTTTTTAGCTCTTGAAATTCTCAATTTACGACTGGGATGGCAACTCCTACTCTCTTAATTCTCATGATTATTTAGGCTGTGTAGAATGCAGTTTGGGTGAAATCGTAGCAGCCCCTAATAAAAAGGTATCAACCACAAATTTTCCATGTCTGAACTTTTGACTGCAAGAGGTGTCATTTTTTGGGATTACAATTTACTTTTTTAAAAATACAGTTCGAACGGAATCTAATACTACCACCACAGTTTGGGGGGAAGACAAAACTGAGTACGTTAATAGTTGTTGCGGAGGAGTTAGGATCTAACAAGGAAGTAGTGCACATAAAACTCAATGGTAGAAAGTTAGACAAGAAGGATTTTTTGGGTTAGTCCTTTTTTGTAATGTAATTAAATGAAAGAAAATCTCATGTCTTTCAAAGAAAATGTCTAATGCTAAAATGATGCACACTTTAAATAGGTAAGAGTGATCCGTATGTTTTAATTACCAAGAAAATGGATGATGGAACATGGTCTCAAGGTTTGTAAAATTATTTTAGTAAATGTGTATGTTAATCTTGTCCGTACAAATGTATAGATTACATGAATTTTTTTATGATGTGCAACTTTCTCCTTACAGCACATAAGACCGAAGTTATTAAGAACAATCTGAATCCTGATTGGCGACGCTTTACCTTAAGAGCGGCTTCCTTAACTGGAGGAAACCCGGAAAGAAAACTTCGACTCCAAGTATTTGATTGGGATAACGATGGCTCCAGTGATCTCATCGGTTAGTTTGTATACTTTACAGTGGCCAGTATTTTTTCATAAAATGAGTTGCTTTTCTAAACTTGGCAATGACCTTTCTTTACACATGAAAACGCAGTGATATTGATTTTTTTCTCTTAGGGGAATTTGAAACGACATACATGGAGCTGTTGAACGGTAATTTTTTGTGAAAATATATCCAGTTATACATAGGAATTTGTTTGTTAAGCATTGATCTCATAAAATATAAAATATTGCAGCGTCGAAAGAAAATCGAGCATCTTTTCCTCTGATTAACCCCACCAAAAAGGCAAAGAAGAAATCCTACAAAAGTTCCGGAACGTTGAATGTCGAGTCGATGCGCGTTGAAGAAGAGAAAACATTTTTGGATTACATCCAGTCCGGAGTTCAGTTACATTTTACAGTGGCAGTAGATTTCACTGCCAGTAATGGGGACCCGAATCATCCTCAGAGTTTACATTATCGAAATCCAAGGTGACTTTTTGCACCAGATGCTTCTTGTTTGATTTTGATATTTAATAACTATGATCATTTTCTTATTTAAAAATTGGCATATTTTTTCCAGTTTCGACAACCAATACTCGTTGGCTATTAAAGCTGTTGGTATGTGACGCTATATATTGGAAAATTGTCAAATTGTGAATTTTGTGTTACAAATAATTCAATGAAGTAATACTTTTGAAATTTTTTTTGTAGGAGAGATTATTCAAGATTAGTAAGTAAATCTAAGTTCTTTATTATTCAACATTGTATCAATGTCACTATATTTATAAATTGTAACTATAATTTATAACTATTTATGATGAAAATTAACAGTGACAGCGACAAATTGTTTCCAGCGATGGGTTTTGGGGCAAAGATACCTCCTATGAATACTATTTCACACGAAGTAAGAGAAATTTTGTTTTGTTACTATAAAATGAACTGTAAATTGTTTGCTAATATGAATGAATTTTTGATGTTTCAGTTTTTCTTGAATGGTAATCCAGAGAGTCCATTTTGTCAAGGAGTGCAAGGAATTTTGGACGCCTACCACCACGCCTTGAATACTGGTACGTTCTAGTCCAGCACATAAAAATACAGACTGATAACAAGTCTCAACTTGTCAATTAGTGTACAAAATTTTCCTCTGATTTGCAGTTCAACTTTACGGTCCAACTTACTTTGCTCCTGTAATCAACCATGTTGCAAGATTCGCTGCAACTTACCAGGTTAGCATTTTTTTTGTTTAATATAAAAATAGTACAGCAATAGATGTTGAGACTATCAACTTGATAGTGTCAATTTGATGCAGCATAATGAAATATTAATATGAAAACGTTCTTATAACTAATATCAGTCTCCTCTTTTATCAGGATGGACAAAATTATTTTGTACTTCTTATTATAACTGATGGCATCATTTGCGGTAAGTAATTGTAGAAGTAAATCGACAAATTGGTCATGACTTGTTAAATGGCAATGGTCCAAATTCCTTCAAGCGTACAATATTTTTATTAAATTTTGTTTCATATTTCAGACTTGGATGCTACAAAGGTAATTATTATCTCAAATTATTAAGCCAGAATCTTGATTAAGTGGTTGAATGGGAGAGAAATGAGAGTTGTTGATATATATTTATTTCTTTTGAAATATCCAGGAATCCATTATCAATGCATCGCATCTGCCTATGTCAATTATAATCATAGGAGTTGGGCAAGAAGATTTCTCTGCTATGGAATTTCTTGACAGTGATGGAAAGTTACTACGGCATAATGGGCGGTCAGCCAGTAGAGACATTGTACAGTTTGTGGGTAAGTATATGTCTGATTTTTTCTTACAAGGTGTAACCTAATTGTGTTTAGTAATAATGGACGACTCTATTAATTTTTCATTTAATCTTTTCGTTTCCTGCCACAACGTTTTGTTATCTCTGTTCTGACTTACTTTTGTCCGCCGGGGGGTTTACTCTTTTATAGATTTTAAAAATTTACTCAAAGCTTATTTTTAGCATCGTGAGCTCGTCTACCTGGTCATGTTTTTTTTTCTTTTGTATTTTTGGCTGTACTTTGAATCTGGATAGAGTTTTTAGTCCCCCCATTCCAAGTAAATATGGTTTAAGTAAATAGTTGCGAAACACAAGTTGTGGTTCCCAAGTTGTATTTATGTTAGGGTACTGATTTTTTCCCTTGGCGGAGGTCATTAATAAGTAGTACACACAATAAAGCTATTCTTTTGATATTTTCTCTTTTAAACGCCTCACCCAAATATTTGTTGATAAAATGTATTTTAAACTCGTCAAATTACTAGTACAAGTACGGTCTACTTTTTCTGTTTTTCAGAATTAAGAAAATTTTTCACAAATGGAACATACTTCACTAATATGTATAGTAAACAAAACTTGGCTAAGTGTGTGTTAGCGGAACTACCTGATCAGTTGGTCTTTTGGATGAGAGCACTAAAGCCTGTTGTTTCTTAAGACCTAATACCTTTGATCTCTTTGGATCTAAACTATTTTCACTTAATTTCTTCAATCTCAATCAAATTTCTTTGTACCTAAAACTGAATGAACTACTCAACTGTAAATTTAACTACTTATAATGGTGGTGAATGACATTTTTATTAATTTTCAAAGGCTTCCTTGTCTTTGCTTACCTCTATCTTTATTTTTCACGTATGACTAGTTATGACAAATTATTCCGCTGTTAATGCATATCTTTTTAATATATCCTGAAATATTAATTTATATGCCTTTGCTCATACGCTATCGCACAAAATATATAGTAATAATACAGGTTTTGAGATTAAGAGCTAAAGGACAAAAAAATGTGTATTTATATGACTTGTACAAATATTGCTGTATTCCCAAACTAATTCTCAGCTCAAAAACTGACCATTTGACCTGACGTGTGTGACAGTCCACAGTGGACTAATTATACATTATGTACAATATGTGTGTACACTCTGTACACCTACTTCATAAGTTATCTGACACGAAACTCTTTATAGAAATTAGCTTGTCGTTTGTTTGTTGAGTACTCTGTGACAATGCTCGCGTACATGGAAGCTTTTACACTGTTAATAATTACTTGTATTTCGAACAAAGGGGAATCAATAGATTGTTTAAGAATTTAAGATGCAACTCAAGTACAATAATATAAGGATGCGACATATAGTTAATGATGGAATGACTGATGGAAATCATTTTATTTTTTATAATTACACAGTACCATTTTGTTATTATGTGAATCTACTTAACGTATACTAGATGCATTTTCTGGAGGAAAGAGAAACTATAATCTTTGACTAATTATTGGTATTGTGTGTCTGGACTCTGTTCTCAGAATTGCAGAGATTTGTCTCGCAGTACAGTAATAATCAGAGTGAAACGAAACAAACATTGGCGAAAGAAGTACTGGCCGAGATTCCTGGTCAAGTCTGTCAACTGTTGGGAGCGCAACCTTTACGACCCGTCCTTACGACAGCGTTGTGATTGTCTCCATGATGAAGATGACCTGCTGATATATTAAAATAATATTAGCTTATACATTGTATTTCTTCTGACTCTCCAGCCGACTTTCGACTTTGGATTAATTACTTACGAACCTTTCGTTTTTCTTTCCTATTCAGATACTTGCCATACACTTGAAGTATTTCATTGCTTGTCAGTGCCATTTCCAATTATGAAAACAGTTCTGTGGTTCAAATATTGTTATTATGACATTGTTACAATGATGTAAATTATTCCAGCACTTCTATTATGAATAGCTTGATCCTATTTTTTTAAGAAAAGAAGCACATGTACAATATTTTACATTACGTATACGTACCATTGTTTTTCTTCCTGTTGTTTTTAATATTACGAGACTTTAATGATTGTACATTCTATCCGGCACATTATATGAGTGTCGTTGTCGCATGCAAGTAAAATGAAGTAATCTTAAGAAATATTGACATTCATGTGTAAAAAAAGGTGCTCTCTCTGGCCATGTGCGTACGTGTGATGAAAATTAAATTAGTTTTATGACGTGAGCCATTCTATTCTAAGTATAACTTTTAACCTACAAATGTTCTCAGACTTAACATTTCCAATTTCCATGAATTTCAAGCTAAATTACACTAGAGGACTTTTACCTCTTTGTATGTAATTAAAATGTTTTCATAATTAAATTGACACACTTTTCTCTCAGAGACCTTTCAGACAGTCACAAGTCAATCCGGACTCTGTCATACATTACATATATAATGAATTGATTCGCTCTACAAAAAAAAATTTCCAATAAATGTGCTATAAATGAACGTGATTCAAGATGTGAATAATTTGTCGTTTATCATTACTTAATTACAATCTCATGTACATGGTTACAAACTACAAATGTCATCAGATGTTTCAAGTGAACAATAGCTAAATATTGCTCACTTGAATACTTGCATAGGAAATTAATGAATATCGGGAAAATGTGCCAATCCTGATTAAATTTCAGTCATCTTGTGAATAAAAAATAGCACCGTCTCCTCTTTTTTAAGAAATGTCATAAACAGGATTATGAGGAAAAATGTCATTCATTCGCGGCATACCTTCGGACTCCCAATATTCCTTTGTGCATTGTATGAGAAACACCGCAGGGATATTCAACAGAGAAATATCCACACACGTCCACAAGATTAAAACGGGAGCAAGGAGGAGAAGGAAGGAAGAGATGACGATGGAGGGGAAAAATCACTTCCACTACGTACAAATAACAACAGGAAAGTCAATAAGCAACGTCAAAGGGATCATGTCGTAACCACGTGCACACAGTCTCTCTCCTCTCTCTGCCTACAGATATATGTTGTAACTAGTACAGCTAAAATTAAATAGTCTTTAATCTTTCTCCAAATTCTCCACAAAGTCAACAACTTGGCTCTCTTGGAAAAATAAGATGACTCTGAGTAAAGTACAGAGAGGGTAGGGAAAAAATATACCCGATTCTTTGTCCATCCACTTGTAGTCTCTTCATAAATAAAAGGTCAATCCTCCATTTGTATATGTATGTGATCCGTCTCAAAACAACTGACTCGTTCATTTTAGACTGCAAATACAAATATATTGCTCAAGTGCCTATCCAGCAAAGTTAAAAAAGACTGTCATCGTATAAACAAGGAAACGACTAGCTACTCAGTTCTGTACAGGGTTGGCTGAACTGAATCCATTGTTTTGTAAATCCTGAATAGTTTTTTAATAAAAGATTTATGATACGAAACAGAAACGTTTGTCTAATCTACATGAAATTTTATTTGACCTATTCGAGTCGAAATATTGGCATAGATAACTCGTAGCTTCTCAGACTTTATTTTAAACGTTGCTGGAAATCCACCCAATTTCGAAACACTCGATATTTTACTGGAAGGATTGTGTAAATTCAATTTAATAATGAAAAGTAGTATTTAACTATGTTTCCACACACAAGTGTGGAAACATTCCTGTAGTAGAGTCCATTCCTTTGAACCCTTTAACGGGATTTTCTATTGAGCATATGGAGCACTTCATTGAAAGCTGTCGGCAGTGGAGAGCATTGACCTGCACAATTAAAGGGACTTTGAGAAAAAGTCCGTTGCTCTCACTTTCATTCCAGCATAAGTATTTCAGGCTCAGAAAGCTTCCATTGGCAATGTAATGTCCCGTTTAAGCCAAATGCAAAAATACTCAAATTACTAGGTATTCCTTCACATTTACGGACCAGCTCCTTAGCCGTAAAATCCTTTCCCTTGCTTTCCCCGTTTGTTGATTTCAGTTTGATTTTCGAATAAATTTTGGACAACATGAACGGTGCAAATTCAATTAGCGTCTTCCTTCTTGTGATTTGTGTAAGTCAGCACTTGTGTGAAAGCACCTTTAATTTCACTTTTTAGAAATTCACCCCTCTTGCTTCCATTTTACAGTTTCATTAATTATCCATTTTACTTTTTCACAAACTCAGACTTTCACTGCAATCGTGTGGGGCACAAATATAAATTCAACGGATGGGAAAGAAAATCTAGACGTGATTTTGGAGCAGGAGATTAAATCTGAGACTCAGTCTCCAAATAATCTAGGCGATAAAAAACGACTCTGGCTCATCCCTTCAATATTATCCTGTAAACCATTCTCTCAGTTTCCTTCCCAAAAACATCCCTGTCGATAATATGACTGTGAATTCACATCTCAAAAATATTTAGAATCAAAAGTATAACAAGATTTTATAATTTTTTCAGTATTCACCACACCCGCACCTCCTCCGCCTCCTCCAACTCCTCCGCCAGCTGTTTGTCCCACATTTTATTAACACATATTTCATACAGTTTTTGAATGTTGGAAGTAAGAAATTTTAAAAATTAATTTCAGATCATTTTCATCAACTTGCCTCCAACACCCGGGAGTGATTCGGGCAACAATGGAAATGAGGGAAATTCCACCTCAACCACCACAACCGCAGCAACAACGACCACAACTTCAACTACCTCCGCACCGGATATCACCTCTACTCCATTCCCAAGTAAGCATTTCTTATTTCAAGAAATTTTCCAAATAAATTTGTATACTACAAAATTTTTCTCTCCTCTACAGCCCGTTGTGTTACAGACTCAGACTGTAATTTCATCCTGAACGGGAAATATTGTAAGCCGAATGGGATTTGTGGATGTCGGATAGGGGAAGAGGGTGCCGGGGATTGTGATGCAACGAGCTTTGGGACAGTCTGCGATCCCGCAGAGTTGACCTGTACTTGTAACAGCACTGCACCTCAAACCTGTTCTGGCCGCTTCAATGGTCCTACTTGCATAGCCAGTATTTTTGGTTCTACAGATGGGACAGGACGAATTTGGAATGGGTGTGGTTGTACAGATGATGTAGGTTGTCTGATCGTCCCGTCTTTTGGTCCCCACTGTATCGACAATAAGTGTAAATGTCGGAATGGACAAAATTCGGAGTGTTCCACCAGTGGACTGGGCCGGGCTTGCTTTTATAGTGGTTGTGGCTGTCAAACAAATGCTCAATGTGACCACAATACTTTTGGGCCAACTTGTACAAGGAATATTTGTCGGTGTGCGTCAGACACGGATTGTGTCGGGAATCTTCGTGGATCCCACTGTGACCTCTCCGGAACGGACAGTGACACTTTTCAACAGTGCACCTCAGCACACTGAACTGGACAAAGTGGGAGATTTTCTTTAGAATTTATGTTAATTTGATGACAGTCATTTTAAAGCTAACGTACGTTTAAATTGAATCAGAAGACTGAAAGTGTACTAGGATTTTATTTTTTGTTTTTATATGGTTGGAAATAAAAAGAATTTATAAGTTTTAAGGTCCTCTCTCTGGGAATTTTATTTTCCAGCCTATTAAGGATGTGGGAAATAAATAGAGCAAGAAGTAAATTCGACCGCATAGTCAGTCTAAACAATTACGGACTCGTTATTGGGTCATGGTGTAAACAAAACATGAATGACAGAGTGAGGGGGGTTAAGGTCACAAACTTTTTGGACATCCTGGGCGAGAGTTGGAGTCTGGTTTGGATATATAAAAAGTCAAGCGTTGGATTTCCATTGAGAAATCCGAAATGTTATGATTTTTGATGGCGACAGGCAAAAAAAATTATTTGAGACGTCGGTTTGTGTGGACTGGCCGACCCTGTACATGTGTGTCAAAGTTGCTGTGATCAGAAATGAAAAAAAATGAGAATATTTGTTTGTTCCTTTGATCTCTGTATAAATTTAGATTCGTGGATGTAAACTGTTTTTTCCTGCCACAGTTGCAAGTAAACAAGAGGAGATTTTGCAAGTATAAATTGTGAATCCCCTTATATATGCAGTATGTAGGAAATAAAAATAGTCTATTCAGTGTCAATAAATCACACACACTCATCATCATTAGAAATGGCCATTTCCTCATAGCCCTCTTCCTCTCCAGTCAGCACTATTGAGTCTGGTGAGAAACTAACCAACTCTAACTGGTCTTTTTGACAAATTTAAAACAGACTTTGACCACAAATATGTATGAAGATCATCAAGATGATGACACAGCCCCTCTACACTCTCTGGGATGATCATACAAGTTTAATTGTGCATTTCCATTGATAATTACACCATTTATCGCACCATAACATTTGACCCCTCACCGTTATCATCCAGTAAACTAGTTTAACTTCATAAAATAATATTTTTATGGAACGCACACACAAAAAAATAATGGAGAATTTACGCAATAGGAAATTCACTCAACTTCAATGAGCACTGAAGACCAACTGTCGAAAGTGGAATCTAATGGAATAACTATTTTTAAACAATCATTTCCAGCACTTAAAAACAGTATTGGAATTTTTGTCTAAAAACCAAGTCTACACAATATTCTCCCCTCCAACCTTGACATTGAGTTCTCAAAAATATAGAAGCTGTATAAAATAATACGTCATATGATTGGATACAACCTATAGAGTTGTTGGATACTCTGACGCAATTGGATAAAAAAAGTTGAGTTTTTGAAAACTTTGTCATTTGATTAGAATCCAATGATGATGTTTTTAATATCCTAGCGCAGGTTCGAATACCTTGAACTCTACAAATGCTATCGATCAGTCATTCACCATCCGTCATACTCTACAATACTTGTAACTTACAAGTTGTAAGTATTTATGTAAGCTGGAATATTTTTAAGAAATGGGGAAAAAAGTGTCATATTTAAAAATCTTTCTCTCGGCCAAATTCACACACATTAAAATGAAAATACTTCAACACACAGCAAGAAAGAGGAAAATGTCTGTTAGTACATTAGCTTTCAAATCACTGCCCATGTAACTAATTCACAGATACTAAGTAATGCTAATTGAAAATTACGACATCAAATTTGCCCATTCATTGATCATATCAGATGGTCGGTCACACGAGTGGAAGGCTCACTTTGCCATGAAATTACGTGTGTGTACGTGTGCAGTTATACAATATGTAGGAGTGTCACTGCCTTCATTTTTCATTGAAACTGGATTAAACGAGATTAAAACACTCTTGTATAGCATGTAACATACTATCAAATGTATACATACAGATATTACGTTTTTTCACCTTTTATCTCGTTGATTTGCTATTGTACGCTACTGTACTTTATGCAACAGTTGAATACATACATAGGTAATATGTATTACATATGTAGTACATGAATCATGATAAAAGAGGACGATTCCCCACAGTAGCCATACACATCTTACGCTCTAATAATAAATGCATAATATTATGAATTTCCTTTCAAATGGGTCACAGATTGATGAAAGACAAATGTCAGAATTGTCATTTAAATACTCCAACAATTCACTTTGAATAGAAATTGATGAAGGGCGAGGTCAGCTTTTGGAGAAAGTGACTCATCGTCGGTCCTCCTCTCTTTCTCTCTTTTTTGTCAGTTTCTCAAAAAATTGTTTATGAAAAATGTAAACTAACATTACTCATTTACTTGCACTTGTGTGAGTAAGAACGAAATATTACAAGGAAATTGTGATGATTCTGAACCGTTTTCTCTCCCCTCCATCTAACCATTCTAGGATGATTACGTGGAAATAATTCCAGATTGAATTATTATCCTAAACTAAATATTAGTCCCAGTTTTTTCCCTGTTTTCCCTTTACGTCACTCAACAACTCACTCGTCCCTAATCTACTTATGTAATGTATCTCTCCGGCACGTATCCTCATCACATGTCCACCTCCCCATTAATAATACAAAATGTAATGACAGTTTTCTTCATATCCCATTAATCCCTTGAACAGGTTCACAATAACAAAATTTCCACTCTGAAGTGTTTGAAGATGCTATTGTAATTAATTCATTTGAATAGCTCTCCTCTTCATTTCAGTCAGAATACCATATTAATTTAGCAAAGCTATTTAGAGTATACACATCCTTGTTAACACACACACACCGTTCAGTTATGAATAATGGGGACATTTGCAACAAAGCAGTAAATATTCCTATTTTTAGCACATTAAGTTGTCTCTGCTGAAACACCAGTTGAGGGGGTGTGGTGGAACCAGACGATGATGCTGATGGTAAAGTTAAACAATTATTAACCACAACAATGAGCCAAAATAATAATAAGACTGGGAATTCCAATTCATTGAATAATATTTGACTTTACAATAATAAGCACCTCATTGCACAATCAGAGAGAGAGAGATGAGATGATGAAACCTGTGTGCATTTCAATAATACAAGTCACAATCACAATAACTGACTCTGCCATTCAACGACTCGTCTACAAACTGTATAAATACAAATTGATTAAATTCATCAGAGGTAAGTAATCATGCTGTTATTTTTTTCAGAAAAAAATTTGCAAAATTTGCAGTGAACATAACAATAATAATATTAAAAACAGGGAGAGAGATGGATGTCTGATGAGACTATTGATTACATAAGGAAAATTGTGTGTTTTTGAAGAATGAAAACTACGACGCATTTGAAAATGTCAAATGACGACCATGTAACATTTTTGTTTGACTTTTCTTTATTTTTTAAATTTCCATCAAAACAATTTGTCTCAAATGAATTCCTCTTAACCACTTAACAAGACTGTACAATGCAATTTAGTTAATTCTTGTTAGTAATGACTAAATAAAAATATTTTGTGTTTGGCCTTTGATTCGTCCTCCGACAGGGGTGTTTTGCTTTCTCTGTGTGTGTGTGTGTGTGTGGGTGTCGTCGTCCTCATCATTTTATTTTGAATAAAAGAATTACCTACAAATCTCATTCCATGTTACGTACAAGTGTATGGTGTGATGCAGTGTATCATGTACATGACCAGACAGGATTTCATCACATTTGTTATTCTCGTTGAGGGAGGATGTACATATTTTATACACAAATGCACTTTTGCGTCGCTTCGGGATGGACCATGAAATACTTGAAATTTTTAAAGACGAAGTCGAAAAATTGACGTCAACTCTCCATTGCACAATCTCATCTCCTGTCGTTATGTACTTTTAAACACGAGTCTATCATGAAATTTTGAACATCATATCCTCTTCCCCTTAAGACTTGAGTGCATTTCCAAGCACACACACACACACATTTAAAGTCTCCTTTTTATTGTACACTTCATTTTGGTTATAGTTTGATGTGGGTTCGAGATCACAGATTCAACGGAATTATAGAAAGAGAAAGAATGACGGAAATTAAATGTGGTCGTTCCCCCTGAACTTTGTGTCTAATTAAGCCCCCAGGAAAGAGAGAGAGGCAAAAAAGACACGGGTGTATTATTGCATATTCCACCTTTTCCATTATTATGACAGTTCATTACATCTCCCAAGAAGACACAATTAAACTTTATCCCTTAACTCACACAGTATCAATAACCGCTGAACTTCACATTCCTCTTCAGTACAAAAAAAGAGTTTGTGTAGTGTGTGCATGGGGAGGGGGGATTTCCAGAAAATACTGGTTTTGTGTGACCCTCCTGTCAATAAAGTGTGTGTGTGTTTAAACCACATTTGACACATGGTTACTGGGTTACGTATGGGTTACGTGAAAAAATGTTAACCTCAAGCAATGTCGTTAGTCTGGAGAGATGTGTAAATATCAGTAAAAGAGTTACATTATGTTGACATAATGGGGGATCCATTGCAAAATCTTTCTCTCTCTCTGTTGAATTTTTAGCGGAAAAATTGCATCTTAAATAGGAGTCAAAGTCCAAGCAGCCAGGTGTTGGTTCAATTAATTCACTAAGTATCCCATTAAATGAACTGGGGAAAAAAGTATTGGTCTCGAATTAACACATTTATTTGTTATGTAATGTGCAGTATTTATACACAGCTTATGCTATTATACCATATGTAAGTCATTAATTAGGTTGTTGAGTTTGACATTTAGTCCATCTCGATGGAGAAATTCAAAAGTAATTAATATAAATGTATGATATTGATAATGGTTTTATGCACATGTTATTGGAAAAGACGGACACACAAGTCAGTTTGTGTCCTTGATGAACAAAAATTTTTTTATTAAATATAGAATCATAATTTGATGCTGCTGCTGATATGACATTGTCATTTTGTCTCGTGTGTGTTTGTGACTGTGTGAAAATAATGGTCTGTAATAAAATTTATATCATACTTCTACAAGACTGAATTAAACGCCAACATTAAGGATTGAGTGTTCATTATGTGTAATTCTGAGTGTGTGTATAAAAATAATAATGGATGTATAAATAGATTTAATATGTGCAACATCCCCCCCATTATTATTTATATAAGTAGTGACTGCACACAGTTAAAGTATTCAATTGGGATCATGAATATTCCATCCAAACGGCGCCTGCTGTAAAAAAAATCGCGTAAATCGAGTCATCATGGCATGGACGGCTCATTTTTGACACGAGACTGACCTCATCCTCTGTCTACATGACACTCTCTCAATGAAAGCTCATCACAAATGGATTTGTACGTAATCTGCCTTAACTTACTATGGATAATGAGATCTCTCTCATTTAAAAGCAAAACAAACAGAGAATTGTGACTTAGGAGGTCACACACCAGAATTAGTCTCAAGTTGAAACTCTCTCAACCCAACCCAATTTTATAGATTTAGTTTGGTGTGGTTGGAAACTGGGGATTCTAGAAGGCTAATTAGTTTTTCTTCCGACTGAGTTGGAGAGAGTGTGAGAGGGTGAAAGTGTGTGTGCGGGTACGAGTATAAAATTCAGGGTAGCAAATTAAAATTAAACTTGTACAACGACGAACTCACCATAAAAGTACTGTATTTATGTATTATTATTGGAGGAGGCGGATGACGTCAAGGGATTTCCTATTGTGCTTTCTCAATTTACAGTCAACTGTTTCGCATGAACTGAACTGTACTCTAACTTGGTCACATTCATCATTTTCTATTATCATAATTCGAGAGAGAAGGATGACAACACTCGTGCCTACCCTACACAAAAGTCAATATAGAGAGAGTTGGATGAATGTCATGTCCTCATGTCACACACACAGTAGCTTTTTTGTGGCTTTTTTTGCATACAATATATTTGAAGAATAATTTTCCAAAGAGATCCACTGCGTCATCTTCCACAACACAACAAACACAACTCATCATTCCACATTTTCAACGAATCTGCATAATTTTTATTAGTCGTCTCAACTTTCAACCAGGATCTTCATTTTTACCACGAGAATATCTAAATTTTTTTAAAAAAATATTCTCGTGACTAATGACCTGCCTGGGAAAAATAAAGTCAATCTTTCCCTTCTACATTCTCTGTTTTGATTAGAGTGAGAAATGTGCTGACACGGGTTGAGTTGATCTCAGGAAGGAAGACAAAATTCTGGGACAATTATGACCTGAATGATTGTCGTCAAATAAAAATGAAAAATGTTTAGAAAATCATGGGAATTCAAAATTTCACATAAATAGTGTACACGTTGTGTAGATTGGCAAAAAAGTAGTGTAGGAATACAAAATTGATGATTGGATGCACGTAAAGTATTATATTTGAATATATATTGGGAAAAGTAGGGTGTGAATAGATTTTTGTGATGACAAAGAAGGAAGACTGGTAGAAAGGGGGGGGGGGGGGGAAAGGAAGACTGGTAGAAAGGGGGGGGGGGGGGCAAGTGCAAAGGCCATCGTCTCAATAATGGAAACTTGAGGCAAAAAAGTTGAATCTGGATGAATCAAGTTTCAACGATAATAAAACTCTTATATACTGTGTACTACACTACTCAGTAATAATATATGTGCAAGTTTGACAGCCCCACACTCTAAACACACACACACAAAATGTCTGTTATTCTTAAGTGTTCCATGGATATTGTACATGACATTATGTAGGATACGAGCATAGACAACACAGATACAGAGGTCCACGTGTAAAAATGTACTACAAACACATTTTTAATTATATTAACTCTGAACCTCGTGTTATTATGACAAGACATGACCAATCCTGTATCCTCCTGGGATCCCTCCACTCTCCCAACACACACATCTTCCGAGACAAGAGTCAGTGTCGTCGTGTGGAAGGGAAAGTGGGAAGAATGAAGAATCACTAGGATTCTCATGTGTGTAGGTTTTTCATGGAATTTACAAAGAGAGAAGAATATAATAATACGATTCCAGCACTTTTTCCCCTGTTCTTCCAAAAGCTGAAGGGAAGTGGGAGACAGAAGGCTTTACTTTGTGTGAGGATCTGATGTGTGTGTGTGTGGAAGCCTTGTTGTCCCTGTATATTGTATAATAATATGTACAGAGATTGTGATTCCCAGGAATGAGTAGATAGAATTACTTAGAATGACAAAGTACACGACACACAATAGAACAAGTTAACAATGTTAGTCAGAACATGTAATACCCCCAGCACAATTAAACTATTTATATACTACTTCTTCTTGTGCAGCACACTCTCTCTCTTACCACAATACTCGGATACCCTGTGACACCAACCACCAAAGAACCAGCTCCACAGTATTTTCCTTGTATTTTCATTTGATTTTGTGTAATTTTTTTTCATGTGGTTTAATACAGGGAAGACAGAGTACACGTCAAATCCTTATCTGTGTCTCCTTCTCCACTCGTCCAAAATTCTGTAGTCGTGATTTGGTATGTTGAGACACCGCCCACGCTAGAAAAAGCCTTGGATTATCTGTCCCTGTCGCCTCACCATCAAACACAAATGACAATATTATATTGTCATATACTCATTTTGCATCATACTCACAACAACAACCGCACACACAGTCAACTTCTTCCTCAACTCTTTTCCTGTGTCTCATCGTTCGTGTGAGTACACAAGGATAACAAATTGTACAAAGTATGCTTTAAAAAATTGCGTCTTCACCCCTCACACAATCGGACAGAAAAATTACAGCGAAATAACCATAGAGTGTTTGTAAACACACACACAGGAACTGTGTCTCTCTTTACACAGGTAAATTTAGGAGATTTGCGATGGATCAGCGGGAATCCCACAGAGTGGAAGAGGAATAACAGAATCTCAGAATCTAGGCTACGAAACGGAGTGAGTAAGGCCAGAGGAGGGAGGAAGCGGGATCGTGAACCGAGATTTTTTTCTCTCTTCTTCTTTTTTACAACGACATACGAGTACAAGGCTTCGAACAGCCGCCGCTATTTCAACACTTGAGAAAATATTATTATTATTTCAGCGTCAAAAAGGTACAATACCATTACAGTTGCACACACCAAGGAGAAGGTACAAAAAAGAATTTTTTTTGCACGATGGCCATTTCAAGTTTGGCATGTACATACGAAAATCATTTGGCAAATTTCACAGAGTAAAGAAAACTTTGTACTGTCAGTCTAGTAACAAGGGATATACACACATAATAGGTGATACAATATAATATTGAACGTCTAGTTTGTTTCATCCTACAACTTCAAAAGTGCATAAAAGATGAGAGAGTGGAGGTTGTGAGAAATGTCCGTATGTAAGGTAAAAAGTACAGTATGTAGTGTGTGTGTGTGTAGTGCAAGACCTAGGACACTGAAAAGTGTATTACATATTATCAGTACATTTTACTCTTTATCTTTATTATATGGACAAAGGTAAAAGAAATTTTGTATCCTCCTCCTAACTTTATATCGACTGTGTATAGATATTTTACATTATGAATTCTTTTTGAAAAATATCCCTGACAATATAACCCTCTTGTCGTTGGTGTATGCACATAACTTTTAACATTACATTGTGATGATTGAGTATAGACAGACAGACGGACAAAAAATATTTTTTTTCTCTTCATCGTGTTATTTCCCTATACAAGTTTATAATGAGTGTATCTACCGTCCCAGAAGATTTTTTATACAGTCTCACAGAGTGACTCTCTACTGTTATATGTCTACTTATGTTATGTGTAGTACACTATGTACTAGAGGACAATATTTGAGACTGTTCCCTCCTCCCTCCTCCTTCGTCTTCACCTGAGGACTGAGAAAGAACCGGAAGTGGGGATCTTTACTAAACAGTTACTAAAGAAGCTGCTCCTTGTTTTAAGGAGAGAAAAAAAATCTGAATAATGAACATACACAGAGAATTGAACTCTCACTCTATTTCCCCCACAACCAACGATCCTAAGAGGATGCTAAAGAGGGGAAAAAATAAAATAGAAAATGGTTAGACTAATCTCTGTCTAATTTTCATTGCTTTGCATCATTCACACTCACATGAGCAGGGATTGTACATACAGTGCATTGAATTGCAGCTGGTTGCATTGGCTTATAGACTACGAATCTTTTTGGTTACACAGCCTCCATACCATGTAATATGTGAGTAAAGACGGGAATACATGCACTACCTTATTTATACAATGAGTTTCCAACTACACAGCCCTAACCATAGAGTTCTTACATTATATTTTGCACTGTTCACTGTTCTGATGTGTGTGTGTGACGAAGAGAGAAAGACCTCAGCCTTCTTTTTTTCTTTTGTGGTGTTGAATGAGGGATAGCCATGTAATACATACACATCCACACACACAGAAAAGAGAGAACGCAACGGGAGAGAGAAACAAGGGAGAGAAGGCAAAGCTAAAAGGAATAATATATGAACGACGAACACTTTGAAGCATATCACTAAATAGTAGAGCCAAAGTGCATTATACCCAAACACACACGATCGGCGGTACGTATGTAAAGCTGTTGCTAACCGTCGTAGCAAAAAAGTTTTTATTTGAACAAGCAAAACGTGGATACAGAGAAACTGAGTGTGTGTGGATAGGAGAACAGCTTCACATAAATACAGAGTGTAGAAGCCTAGTGCAACTTTGACTTGTCTTGATCACACAGAAGAGAGAGAGACACGCTTTTCAGTGTATTTTGAGGGTGGTTGTGCGGTACATGGAGGGTACATACGGGGCTGTGGAAATTATAAGGGTAGGCGGGAGACGAACGAGTACGGACAGTTTCAATTTGAGCACAGCCCACATCACAGTCAAAAACAGCTGAGCTCTCCTCTCATCAACATCTCCACCACCAAAAACTTTACTCTTCATAGTTTCCCCACACACACAACATTTCATAATAGTCCCACTCTCGTTCTCCTGTGACTGTAGTTCCAGGCTATTCTCTCTTGTTGTTTCAAGTGTCAAATTTTCCAGACCAAAAACCTAAAAACTTGATCTTATTCTCATTCTCATTCTAAAGAGACGAGAAGAGGAATTCTCTGAAGAAGAAGTTTCAAGAGGAAATTTCCGTTTGCGGCGTCCTTGTGTCTTCCAGGCTTTCAAACCGGTTCTTCAATTTTGTGAATTTTCTGTCTGCCCGTGTGTGAGACGCGCAGCTCACCCTCCCTCGTTTTTCCAAGAAACTCTTGTGGAAAAAAGGGGTCCAAAGATAAAGGAACAGAAAATCAAAGAAGAAGAACGTCATCTTCAACTTCTCTCTAGTCCATTCCATTTTACTACAAACACTCATTAATTCGCATCATCCCAAACCACAACCACCCACAAACAAACAAAAAGAGTTCGGACAATTAGAAGGATCTCTCTCACACTCGCTCTTTGATTCTCAATTTCGGAAGATATCCGAAAATCCCCTGTCGAACATAATAATAAATAGTAATCGGAGTCAAGGTCTCCATAGTGCCAGTGTCCATTGCATTAGAAGAAAAAGTGACAGAAAGATGAAAGAAAGTAATAAGAAGTAAGTATGATGTTTATTTATTTGTAACGTGCGAGCGTTGTTTAAAAAAAGGATTCATGACGTTTTAATTCATTTGACGTACAAGAAGTAGTATCACGAGAATACTACCAAAAATATGAAATAATCATAACAAAGTAATGAAACATTCTAACCTAGAACGTATAAATCGTAATATTTTATGTCGAAGTGTGTGAAAATCCATATTTCTCCTTGCCTTTCTTTGATGCATATTTTGACCCACGACTGACCATGAGAGCTCGGAGTTGAGGAGTCTTCTTTTCAAAATTTGTCTATAAGAATACAAAAAAATTTAATAACTGTGCCAAAGAATCAAGTTTGTAGATTTTGTCAGGAATTAAAATACATACACTTACATATATCAGATCTTCATCAAGACCACCTGAAGCCTCATTGCACGAATCTATTGCAAAGCAATAATATGCTTCTCCGTCAATACATGAATGACGACCGGTGACATCGTTTGGGTATGTTGCAATTATTGAGAACACTAAATTATCAACAGAGCAATCCTTCGAGGCAAAGTGCCTGTATTCTGTGAAGAAAATTATATTTAAATTTTAGCCGACATTTTATTTTGTGATAATTTAAATTAAGTAAAATTATTTCAGTCAATACTTACTATGATTATTGTTGCGAATATCCAGTGCCGCAAATTCCTCCTTCGAAATGTCTCGTCCAAGTTTCTCCTCTTCCTTTTCTCGCTCTTTCAAAGTTTTAATTACACTCCTGTAGTTTCCAAATCGATTACACGCCAATTGGTCGACAACCATTCCAATTCCCCTTGTTCCACTGAATAAAACAAAACCAAACAATTATGAACAGATATCGTAAATGAAAAATAAATTGAATTTTTTTTAAAAAAATAACTCACAGAGTTGCCGTGTGCTTTTGGCAAGTTATAAGGCAGTTAAAAACTCTGAAAATAAAAAATTAAAGAATTAGGTGACTTAAATAATGATTTGAAATGATTGAGGGATAAAAGTTGTCAAAAATAAATTAGCACACTTACTTCTCTTGACAATTAGTAGTAGACTGAATGGGAAGATGATATGTCACATGACTAATAGAGTATCGAACGGGAATATACACATCGTCTTGAGGACCAGAGAGTTGATTGTGAAAGATTGTGCCTCTACACTGATTTGCAGGAGGTACTCCAGCCTCACTACACCAGATTGTTCCTCTTGGTAGATCTCCAGAGTGAGGGACAAATCCATCAAATGGTTCAATGTTGATCAATTG
>WJFB01000485.1:0-59816 GCA_009870185.1 Pygmarrhopalites habei
TCGGGAGAGAAAGAAAATGTATTTCGTGTCACAACCCCCCGTCGTGTCATCTTCGATGTCAGCCACCGTTCCTCCGCATCATCATCATCATCATCTCAATATGAACCACATGAATATCAGCAGTCAAATGCAGGTCAGCTCTCCTTACATTCAATTCCTTCTTCTTTACTTCATCAAAATCAAAGTCATCCAATTTTTCCCAAAAGGTTTTGCTTCAACTATCAAACTTCTTTCTTTCGCAAAATTTCAAAACTCTTTTTCATACTCGCCGTTCATATTTTATCAGTTGGTACTTCATCCCCACTGAAAACTTCTTCATCCATTGGTTCAATTTTGAAACTGCTTTCATAATTTCCCTTCATAATTAAATTTTAAAAAAATCCATCCATGCTTGACAGGCATTCATCCCATTTTCATTTTTGTGATTAAAGTGACAGGAACTAAAATTTTAAAGACTACATTCCATTTTACAAATTACAGTTACAGCGTGTGTCGTTTTGAGCAATAATTTTCTTTGCTCTCCCTCACACCGTCAAATCCCGCCCATGGCGTGAGTCTCATGACAAACACCGACAGATTTGGATTTGAAAGAAGAGATCTCCACTCTTTGTATGAGAGAGAGGAGATGTGTAGGGCTAGGGAGGAGACTGCTCAAATTTAAACCTTTTGATACTTGAGACAGGGAAGATAATGACTGACACTGATATGTGTTAAAGTGTGCACACACACATATACACAGGCACACGTCTCTTCTCCCTTCTCCCCGCTTCATCATCTCACTTACAAATTTTATTTTGTACTTTGTCTTCGCGGCTCCTCTTCCAGAGTCTCATCTACTCTTACATAGACTCTAGGAAGGTTTTCAAAAAAAATGTGTTTCATGATACTCCGCATCATTTTCCTGGAGGAGGAGAAGGAGGAGAAACTCCATTTTCCTCTGCCCTTTCCCGTTGAAAGGTGAAATGTAGTCAGCCAAGAAACTTGGGAGGGGAGGAAATGCCAGTGTCTCATTATCCCGGATTTTTGGTATCCATGAATGCTTTATTAGAGGAGAGGGGATAAAAGAGGGGTTTGTGGAAAATATCTTTTGGGCTTCTTTTCCTTTTGACATCTTATAGTCCCGGGTAATCAATCCTCCTCCTTCCTCCCTTTTCGTTTACATGCACAACTTATACTCCCCTCTTATATTATATAATATGCAAATTATCTTGTATAATATATAATTTGGAGGTTTATTATGCAAATTTTCATGGAAAATTAACGACTATCATCCAGACACACTTCTACCTCCCTGCGTGTGTGCAAGCGTGTGTGTCGACAGTCTGCCCGTCATATGTCAGCTTGTAAAGTCATAAATTATGAGAGAATATTCTTGCTTTTTTAATCTACATTTTAAAAATAAATAAAAATGTGTGCAGTCAATCTGTGAATTACACCTTTACAAAATATCCTCTTGAATTGTTTAAATGGCAAAGACTTTACCGCCAATTTGGAAATTTTCAAAATGCTTTTAGTAGGACTTTCCCTGTCACTGCTTTCCCTGCTCCTTTGTAAAGTACCCGGATTTTGTGTCTCCTTTTTTGCGGAGCATCAGAGATACATGAAAGAGTTGGATTTTAATCACACTTTCCTCTCTTTTGCCGTTCGCCCTTGCATTTAAAATGGTAATTCAAGGTGGAGGGGGCTTTTCTTAAATGGTAATTAAAGCTCAAAACCCCGGCATAAAGTTTTTGGAAGAATCAAAGGAGGGGGACCACACACAGAGGAGAAAGTAGAAAAGAGGGAGAGAGAATATTAGATTTTACTTTAGTTTTAATCTGTGTAAGAGGGAGGAGGATGTGTGTGTATGTTGGTGTTGTTCTAGTTGATGGTTACAAGTTTTAGGTCATATTGGTTGTCTTCTTTTTACGGCGTAGATTGTGCCGACTCATGTCCGTGGGCAGATGGAGAAAGATAGACGGCTTCCCTATATATAATCACACACACACGTACCCTATATACAACTAGTATATAAAGAGAGAGAAAGAGAGAGAGAGATGGTGGAGGTAGGAGCCAAGTTTTGCTCAATCTCATTATTTTCCCTGGAGGAGAAAACTCATCATGAAAGTTTTGAGATGGGAGCTTTTCCTTCATTTTGTGGAAAATTTATCCTCCCCCAACAGCCAACGGCAGCCATCCACACACACACACACACTCTCTTCCTCTTTCTCCGCACAGAGACACACAAGGCATTTTATATAGTCACATTTTGAACCAACTTTCCTTTTACTTAATGCTTCTCTCTCTCTCTCAAATTTGAGAGAGAGAGAGATAGAATTTAAGCTTCAAACTAATCGCAGGCTCAGCTGGCTACTACTTTCATACACACACACATTTTTCCTCTCTCTCGTTTCCATCTCCCGCATTTTAATTTCATTCCTCCTTCCATTTTAAATTGGGTACTTGTACTTGAGTTATTTTGAACTCAGTTTTTCTCTCAAAATCCCGTCTTTTCTAATTTAGAATGAAAGTTTTTGAGGAACTCAAACAACGTGTAATTCGTTTACGATGCGATTTGAATGTAAAATTCAGGAGAGACGAGAGAAAGAGAAAGAAAGAAAGAGGTTGTCATTATAGTCCTTGAATGGCTAATGCGAGGGTCTAACGTTCCTCTGGTTCTCATGTTCGTAATTGACAATTTTTCCCAACAGAATTAACTTTGGGAAATTAAGCAAGGGGCTGGCTGTGGGTCTTTCTCTCTCTCTCTCTCTCTCTCTGTGTGGGAGGAAGAGAGAGAGAGGAGAGATGCTAATGTATAATGACTACAATAATACAGTGGGAAATGTGCTCAAAGTGTCCATTAGAAATTCCCTCAGCGACCCTCCACTTGCTTATCTTCTCTGGCCAAAGTCTCTGTCTGAGACTTTCCTTCAAGTTTACACATTCAAGGCACTCCTTGTGTTCCACACATACACACACACACAAAGGAGGAGGGGGAGGGGTGTAACGTGTACTACACATTATATTATAATTAGTTATAATCACTCCACTTCAAAATTTCGGATCCTCTGCTATTTGCAAATATTTTTTTGAGCATAAAGGAAGTTGTACAATTGCAAGTGCAAAAAGTAGTAGAATTGAAGAGTTTGAAATACAAAATTTTGAATACATTTTAAGCACACATTATGACATTTTTTTGAGTATGTTATTACAAAAGGGTTGCCTGAAATTTTAATTTCAAGACTGTCATTGTCAATCATTATAATTGTCACAGTGTCCATTTAAAAATGCATCTAAATTTCCCATGACGACGAAAAAAGAGAGAAGGAAAACGTACGGACATGTTTGAGGAGAAGACATTGAAAATTCAATTTCGTTGCCATGAGAACCCTGAGATGGGGGAGGAAGAGGAGAGGCAGAGGAAAAAAAACCAAGGAATTTTCAGTTTACTTCTCCTCTTCCTCCTTTTGACTGGAATTTTGTGGGGAAAATTTCCTTGTCTTGAAATTTTGCATATTTAATTTACCCTTCACGTCATCCTCCTCCTCTTCCTCCTCTCCTCTTTTTCCCTCTCCCCACTTTTGACTAGGGGCTCTTGGCTCTCCTTTTGTGCATAGAAAACCACGAAAAGCTCTTCTGTCTTCCCTTCCATTTCCTTTTTGCTCGTTTCTCCACTTTGAATCCCTTTCTCCGTGTCTCTCTGTTCCTTTTCCAACACTCGAGTCCCTTTCTCCTCCCTAGAAATGGAGTGTCGGCGTCTATAACCCCAGCAAAAAGCCTATACAAAAATGTATAGAAAGAAATTCTCTCTTCACACAATCTCACTCTACCGTACAGCCTTTTCCCGTGACGGGAATCCCGTCGATCCTTTCCCACAAGCATCTCCTTACACTTCAAAAGTGTCCTCTTCCTTCATAAAGTCCCAGTTTGACGGTAGTGTGTGTGTGTCTGGTGTCATGATGAGTTGATAGAAAGTTTTCCCAATGATAGACTGTACTATGACTGGTCTTTGGGAAAAGATGTAGTAAATTACTTTTAATGTAATTTATGAAAGGTTTTCTCTTTTTCTTCTCTTTCCCTTTCCTGACTACGTGTGTGTGCCGTTCAGTTAGGGGGTCTTCCTCTGTACAATAGGGAAAGGGAAAAGGGACGGGGGGGGGATTTCGAAATGGAGAGACCAGAGGAAACAGCTACAGCTTTCTCTCTTTTTCTCTCTCGTTGTCTGGATGGTACAAGGCTAAGAATGTACGGATGACTGCTTATGTTTTCCTTTGGATTTATTCTCCGTAAAACAATAATAATTCATCTTCAGTCACATCAGATGCCTTCATTCCCTGCCTCTCTTCCCTCTTTCTCTCTCTTCTTTGGCTCTAGACGACTGCCTCTGACTCTCCCTTTTCTCTCTCTTCAAATGATTATTCTGGCGTTCCAAAGGCTCCGCTTGGAATGCAAATGTTGAGATTGCAATTTCAAATAAGGGCTTTTCAACAGAAGAGAGACATTTCGAATTTGAATTCCAAGAAGAGAGAGAGACCCCAGAAAGCTCTGTCTCTCTTTCTCTCTCTCTCTGTAGAAATCCTCATGATGATGAAAGTCTCTCTTTTCCTTTTCCTTTTGCCTTTTCCTCTCTCTCTCTCTCTCCATATATTTATATGGGAGTTGTATAGCTTTGTCAACTTTTGGTCCTTCACTCGTGTGTGTGTGGGAGAGAAGGGTTATATTGTATGTACAGAACAGTGTACAGGGAGGAGAGAAGGGGAGAGAGGACCGTGACGAGCTTTCTAATTTCACAAGACAGACATTTCACTTCTTCTCTGAATATTTACAGATTCAATAAATTCACTCTATGTGTGTGTGAAGAGAGGAGTAGAGAGAGAGAGAAGAGAAGGGGGGCTCGGCCGTACATAAATGTATGCAGAATTGTGTGGATTTAGTCCCCGGCCGTCGGCACCTGCAGAGAAAAGGTGATTACAAATTTCGGGAAGAGAGAAAAGGAGAGACAGGGAACGTCTTTTACTATTGCCACTTTCCATAATTTTCTCCCTCCTCCTCCTCCTTCTCCGGCTCCTCCCTCATTCCGGGGAAAATCAAAATTTTGATGTTTTGGAAATGTCGGTCATTCATATTTATGGGGAAGAGGGTGTGTGTATGTACAATGTACATGGGGGGAAATGTGGAGGGTAATGGGGAGTGAGAAAATCTTGGGAAAATTCGAATGTCTGACAAGTCCACACTACACACACACACACAATCATTGTTGACAGCCTTAAAATAATTTTTGGCTCTACAAGATGTAAATGGGTGTTCAAATTTGGGATTTGGTGAATTGGCTTCAGGTGAGAATTGAGAATTGATTTCGTAGCGGGGAGTATTTCCGATCCTAATTAACAATTTTGAAGGGATGGAGAAATATTAGTATGGAAGGAGGAGAAGTGTCAATAGAATTTACCACGAAAATTTTCATAACTCATAATTTACTCTGGTGGTTATGGTTACAGTCATAATGTAACATTCACATTGTAAGGGTGGTCCATGTCTACGTGTGTGGCTTTATATTGTTTGGTTAAGGAGTTGACAAATTTCAGGAACATTCGTGTAAGGGCTGAGGGTAGTTAAGGAACGACGGGGAGGATTTGGGCAGAGAGAATTTAAATGTGTAATAAAATAAAATTTTTGTGAATTCTTGTTCCCTTCGAGAGAGAGTTGAGAATTTTAGGATTTATGTGGAATTAAGAGATGCAGATAGATTATTTGAGAACTTCCCTCACACCCTTCTCTCCCTATCTAATTTTAATTGTTAATTAAACAACAAAGATTTTCCTCTTCGTGCTGAAGTGTGCACGCAATTGAAGTAGAGCTATATGCAAAGAGTTGTGTCTGGAAAGTCATGAGCAGAAAAACCGGCGACCATCTTAAATTTATAGTTTTAATAAGAGTAGAGAAAACTCCCTTTTCTCCCTTCTTCCCTCCCTTTACTTCCCGAGAACTGGAGAAGTAGGAGGAGGAGGAGGAGGAGGAGGAGGAGGAGGAGGAGGATATTGTATTAGGTAATGAATGTGTGTCTAGAGAGCAGTTAATTATTCGGTTTTGTGAGAGTTGGGAAGGCGCCGGATTTTATCTTTTCTATCTTTTATATTCTCCTCCCGTATTTCCTAAACTTCATATTTTATTCAATTCTCCTCCCTCCCCTTCCCTTCCCTCACATTTATTCCTCCTCCAATTCACATTCTATAAATTTATGCAATTTCTCCCTCACACATTTTACTTCTTCTTAAACTCTCCCTCTCTCTCTCTAGTCTTTTCTTCTCTGAACATTCCGATTATTTTAATTATTCCGAGTAAATAACCACCAACACAACAACAACTGGGGATGATTACATGTTTAAATCTCAATACCGTATTTTATTTTCTCTCTCTTCTCTCTCCACACCCGTAATATACACACACGCAAAATAATGGAGAGGGGGAGATAATAGAAGTCTTTTATTTATTTACACAATGAAGGAAATAGTGGTATCATGAGAGAGAGAGAGAGCAAAAGTTGATTTGGACAATTACGACGATGGAGGTCGAGAGAGTAAATAATAATAGCAGAAGAGAGGGAGAGAGAGTGCAATGGGGCTTTTAGTTTTGTTCCAAAAAATAGACACTCTACAAAGAGGAGAAGAGGAGATGGAGAGTGGTAGAAACCTCATTCGTCCTCACCATGTGTCATGTCAAGTGTCAATAGTCATAATTGTGCAATTGGACTTAATTCATTCCAAAAAGCGACATTTAATTCCACTCATGTACATACTAGTTTGTCGGCGCCGGAGTTTCTCTCTCTCCCTCTTTTCCTCCATTTTTTCCATAATTATCTCCTCATTGTGTGTGTGTGTCTGTGTGTGTGGAATACAGTTTCATAATTTTGATTTTCACAGTCTGTCGTCTATATCCCCATTAAAATTGTGTTCTAAACTCCATGAATCCCTGGATGAGTTATTTTTTTGAACGGAGGGAAAACTAGCCAATTAACTTTTTAATTGCGGAAATTCTTCATTATTTTTAATTATTGAAATGACTCCGCTCCTTTAATTTGGATGACCGTGGAGGAGGAAGAGAAGAGCGGCTCATTAAAATATCACATTTTTTTCAACTCTTCACAGTCGTCCACTGATTGGCTGGTTATTCTCTGAAATTAAATTTGTGAGAACTTTTTTTTACATAAATTCCATTCTCAGACTCGCCTCTCTCTGTCTCTCTAATGTAAATTTTCAAAATTTCCATTATAAATCTACATTCTTTGAACTGAAAAAATGTTTGGAAATTCAAATAAACGTTTTCGAAAAAGTGTCTGTAAAAGAAACTCAGACATTTTAGAAAGGGGACAGTTGTTCTGTTGGAAAAGGGAGGGGAAGGGTCTGGTTGAAAAGAGAGGGCCTATGGGATCCTGCCTGAGGGTCTTCCCCTAGAAAACAAAAGATTTGAGCCGTGAGTGGCTGAAAATAAATTTCCTCTCCCCTTCTCTCTCTCTCTTCTCCACTGTGTGTGTGCTGGCTTTGACAGTCGTCTCTCATAAAAACATATGTAAAGAAAGGAGAGAGAGGGGAGTCTTTTCCGTGGTCTCCCTCTCTCTGAGAGAACGGGAGAGCGAGAGAGAGAGAGACGGAGGGGAAAAGACAAGATAAAAGTGGAAAAGGTCGGTTCGTTTTTCGGATGGCTACATCCTGAGCCAACCCGGAGACGACGGAGGTGGTTCTTCAACTCAACTTTTCTCCAATCAACCTCTCTACTTCTCCTTTTTCCCCAACTTAAATATAAACTCGGAGACACGCTCACACACACAGAAAGAGAGCATTACTTGAACTTGAGTGAAATTTTATAGGAAACCTATGAAAGACCACCCCACACTTCTCTCTTGCTCTCTCGTACACACGCAACCTTACACACGGTGGAATAGTCTATTGATATAGAAAAATATGTACAGGTGCACTAACCGCGTGTGTGTGCTGGTACGAGGAAAAAAGAGAAGTATATACGTGTGTAGAAAATTGGAGGAATGGGCATGGAAAATGAGTATGGAAATGGCTGCCTCAAACTACAAACTATATAATATGTAAAGTGACTTGCCTCTGCATGTGGATGATGGTGGGATGGTGAGAGTTTATGTATATTAAATATATAGGCCATTAGAGTAGAAATATATAGGAAAGAAATTTATGTAAGAGAGAGAGGAGGAGGAGAGTTTCTATGTGAAATTGGAGAATCTTGTTGAAGACTCTGCGTTGTTCCCAAAGTCACGGTGCGAAATTGAAAACTACCCAGAGTAGCGACTAGTCTCTCGTCTCTTTAATTAAGTCTATTGTACTGCAGAAACTCAAATTCACTATAGTACCCTCATTCTCCTCCTCCTTCCGCCGTATATTTTTGTGTAATTATACATATACAGAGGACCTTGCAAATGACTAGAGTGAAAGAGAAGAAGACTTTCCTCTTCTCTCTCCCTCCTCTCCGTCTCTACTAATTAATCCAAACGAGCCGATTCACCGGAATTTGGTTCATTTCGTTCCCATTTGTTTAGTCTCATTCGCACTTATAACTTAAATTTAGATTCCTCCTCCTCTCTCCCTCATTTTCTCCTCTTCCCCCCTCCCCCCTCCGTGTGTCTGGGTGGAAATCCAAAATTTCTTAGACTATATAGACACTCCATAGTGCAGTGTTGAATGTTGGAGGGCAGGGAATTATTTTGGAGACTGACCAAGACGACGATCCCAATTTCCAATTAAAGAGATTGGAAATTTTGGAAATTTCGAGTCACATTTCAGAATTTGAGAGAGAGAGAGAGTGTGTGTGAGGTTGTGTGTGTCTGTGTGGAGGGTTTTTGGTGTAATGGGGGAATTCTTTCCGGTTTAATTGATGCATGAGTCTTGGAGTACAAGAGATAGACTTTCATTATAATGGAGAATATATTGTGTAAAGTATACGTGGGGATGGAGGTTTTTACCCGGGTTTTAGCCTCGACTGCTTGTGGCAGCTCTCTCTCTCTCTCTCTCACTCTCTTGGACTTGAGAAAAGGATATAAATGGAAGGAGGAGGAGGAGGGGAATGTTGGGGAATCAAGAGCATTCTAAATATTTTACACTGGTCCTTTTATTTCCTTCATTAACTGCCGCTCCACCATTCCCTTTGGTTTCAATTTCATTTTAATTCAAAGGATTCTCTACGTGTGTGTGTCTGTGTGTGGAAAACTTCCGTGGTTCCTTCTCATCCTCCTGTGTCTGTGTGTGTGTAGTCAATAGTCGAGGGTTGAGACAGGCTGTAAGGAGAAGGACATTTTATGTATGCAAAGAGTCTCTTCAAAATTCCTCCATTTCTATGCTAATAGCCGCATACTTAATTCTGGAGACACAACCAATCATCCTACACACACACACTCTCTCTACTCTGATCAATACACTCCGCCTTCCACACACACGCAGTCTGAGAGATGAAATTCTTGAAGAAATTTTTTAAAATTTTGAAGTTGAAGTAAAGTTTCGTTGTGTAAAAATTACTTTTGGAAGACTCAAAATTTTTTTGACATGCTCGTCTTAAATTATTTAACAATTAAAATAATATTTTTGTATTCATTTACGAGGGCTAAGGTCAAATTGAGATTTGCCAAAACCTCTTGCAACATTTTGACCTCGAAAACATCATTTATGAATAAAATCCTTTTTAATGTGTGACTTTCAAGTAGAAAATCTCTGCAAATTTTCTTTTGGAATCATCAGAATTCTTGTATTTTCACCTCAGCTTTGATATAGCTACTTACAAAATATAATTAACTGTTGCAGTTATCAACTTTTAATCAGATGTTGTTGCTTACTCCGTTAATTGAACTGCCCGTCGACGTTTTTTGAACAGAAACGATGTACAACATTCGTGGAGAAAATGGCTCCGTTCGTTTTCTCCAGAAGGAAGCGTCAGTTTGTGAGGACGGAGTGTAGACTGTCTCCGCCAGATGATTCGCGTAGGCCCTTAAAAATCCCCGATTCCCTCCTTTCTCATCAATCGTTTATTACCCTTCGTAGGGTCCTTTCCCTACATTGTTCCAGCCCTTCGTCCCTTGGATTATGCATAGAGGTAGTTCCTTCCCTACCCATTCTATATTTCACCCTCATGTAATTCTCCACTTGAAATATTCCCAAAAATATTTTCCATTCACAGACGAAAAGATGACTTACAAAATAGGGAGCATGAAATTCAGAAGCGAAACAATTCATTTTAATTACAATTTTTCCATTGTGTTTTCCCTCGTTTGCTCCAAAACACTGAGTTTTGTAAATGAGGAGAATGCCGTGTGGCATTCCCATCCAACTTCCCAAAGTGCTTATTAAAAAGAAAGGTCAAAAAATGATTTTTTCTGTAGAAAAAAAAACATTTTTTTCCATGCTTCGACGGCCGTGATGCATTCAACTCAGAAATGCTGTGTGTGTGTCACACACACACTAGACTGTCTAAAGTTAGTCGAGGCTGGGTCCGGTGTTTGTGTGTGTGTGTGTGTGGGATCATAATGAAGAGATGTGACTGAAATGTGAACTTTCCGCTAATTAAAAACTCTTAATGGAGGAGGACAGGGGAGTGGGAAAAAATGAGGGAGGATTTTAGGGCTTGAGAAAATAGGAAATCATCATTATCATCACACACACACACAATCTCCATTCTCAACTGTCACGCTAGGTCCTTGTGTGTGTGTGTGTAGTCACACACACCCTCTCATAGGACATGAGAGAGAGAGAGAGAGTGGGATGTGCGGAATAATGTGATGTGAATGAAAGGCCGTAAACAAGCCCATTAAAAATGCTCTTTATTGATAAACAAAAGTTCTTGTGGATGCTTTTAGACTTTGTCCACACAACTCCTATGTAGTTACACACACGCCGACACACACACACACGCACAGTGAGAGTACGTGTGTGTGGGGTTGAAGAGCGGAAAAAATATGTCCGCCCACAAACTCGACTCTTCTTTTAATTAGACTTTAATGAGGAACCCTACTTTTTTTTTCTTATCCTCTGCTAAGCATGAGCAGTCAACGAAATTTTTGAATGGAGGGAGAACTCCTTTAGACTCTGTAGACTAATGCAACTATTAGAGCCACATTTTGGATGACATGGCTTCTAAAAAGGATTGTGTATTACATTTCTTAATTCATAAATGCAGTTTCGTGGAACACTTAAAATTTATATTGGTCGTGAGAATAAAAATTTTGGTCAAATCTGTAATCAAAATTTGTTTGCAATTAATAATTTACTTTTCAAAGTTTCATTAAAAATCATCTTGAATACAGTTTAAATAGTCTTTAATTTAGCCGTGTCCTAGTCAAGATGAGGGATGATGGGAGTGGAGAGTCTCCAAAGGGCTTTGATGGTTAATCCTTTGGTTTGAAGATTGGTTGTGTTTCGTACTATAACTCGTATGTGTGTGTGTTGTGAATAGTACGAAGATTTTATTTCTCATCCACAAAATGATTTTTTGAGGGTAGAAGAGAGATATTCCTTTCCTCGTTTTCTTGTTATTATTCTCCTCCTCCTCCTCTATGTTGTGGTGACTTGTTATTTCCTCATTATTTCTTAGTCAACAAGGAAATTTTGGCCAAAATGCAAACTCCCCTTCTGTCTACACAGTACTACACACACACGCACGTACATAGGGAGAGAGTCGCCGTTGAAGAGTCTTTTCAATAATTTTTGAGTGTGTGTGAGTGAGTGTGTTTGGAAACAAGTTGCCCAAAATGTTCCTTAGATCTTCCCTCTCCATCTTTTTCAAAAAGAGAGGAAAAGATCAAACAGTTTTCTATAATAAGATTTAATTACAAGGCCTTGTTCCCTCCCCCCTACAATACCTTTCTCTCTCTCTCTCTATCCCATACTCACACAGACACACACTCACACACTACACAACAAGATTCGTCTTGGGGCCAATTAATTAGGGACTAATAAAATCCTCATCCTTTCATGTCTTACGTAAAACCTTCCAATAATTTTGAAAAGGAAAACGAACCTACGATACCCACTACACAACAATACTCAATCCAAGGGGGGACGAGATAATTGAAAATTGAGCCACATTTTACGTAAAACCTCCACACAAATCCTAGCATTTTTTATTAAAAAATGGGGAAATTAAAGTCAAACTCCTTTCATTTTGCTACGTAACGTCTGTACTGCAATCTTTACCATTTTCCAAAGACTATTTTAATTTATGACAGGACCAATTAATCCACAAACCTTGAAATACAAGGTGACTTTCATGATCACTTAAACTACTCTTCATTTTAATCCATCCAATTAAATTACACAGGAAGATTTCAATTAATTTCAAAAATTTCCTAATTGTCAGATAAATTCTGGGAATTTCCATTTTTTCAGAATTTTCCGAAAAAAACCGTAAAAAAATGACCGGCTTTGCCACAAAGTATCCTTTGACTTTGACACTAGAAGCCGACAATTTCAGGACTTTCGGGTCTCCTCCCCCACTGGCGAACCAAGAATAAAGGGAAAGAGTTTGCCTTGAGATGATAATGGAGGAGGCAGAGAAAGAGAGGAGAGGAGAGAGAGAGTGTGAAATTAATTTGAACCACTTTGGCATGATTGATACAAATCGCTGGGTGGGTTAGACACGGTCTCATGTTTTTGGTTTCCCTCGCTTTCTCTTTCTCTCTCTCTCTCTCTCTCTCTGTCTTCCTTATTACCTCTTGGGCTCTTTTAATATAAATTTATCAGGAAAATGCTGTCGATTCAATGAACAGGATGAGAAGAAAAGGAATTGGAGGGAGGAGAGAGGAAAAAGGGTAGAAAGACAGAGAGAGAGAGACAGAATTGGAGGAGCAATGATGCAAATTTTGAACGCTTCCAGGGGAAATTTTTCGCAACGCTTCACTTTGAACACTCTTCCTCCTCCTCCTTCTCCTCCGTCTCTCTCTCTATTTAAACACACGCCCCATCCTCCTCACCGTCTATAATGTGCACTTTTCATCACCAAAAAGAGGGGAGACTCTTTAGATACACACACACACACTGCTCCATTCTTACATATCACATTTAATGAGACAAGGAAGAAGACGGAAAAACGGAGAACGCATCTCTCTCTCTCTTTCATCAAAATAACGGAGGGTAGACACACACAATATACAAGTGTTCAAATTATATGAAGCCTTCAAGCCATCCTATCAATGAGAAAATACAAAATACAGACACACACAACAGTTACAGACAGAGAGACACACACACAAGGCAAGGAGTAATCAACGATTCATTTATTAAATTAAAATTCTCTCCATAGTTTAGCCCTGTTAGTTCAAAATAGAAAATTGTTTCATGTCCATTCATAATTACTCCCATGGATAGGTGCTTCATTTACATGTAACTTGCTTCACATCCACCCACGCACACACACACACAACGGTGTAGTTAGATGAGAGAATTTTTTGTCAAAGCCCAAATCTGCGTCACAATAAATCCAAGCCTGAATAAATCCAGGACATAACAATGAAGGAATTTTGTCTGTGTCAAATTGTGTCACAGACAATTTTCCTGGGATTCACACATAAACACACGCACAAATTTTGGATGACAATCCTTAGTTAATGTGGATGACCAGTCATCATTTGTGTCTGGCACAAATACCAGAACGACCCGGTTGGAAAATCCGGTGAAGAGAATTTTTAAAAAATCATGGACCGGAATGACTACAGAGAGAAAAATACAGATACAGAAATTACAATTTAATTGTCATTAATAATGAATTTGGAATTTTAGAAAAGCTTTCAAGAAAATCAAACGGAGAGAGAGACAGAGAGGATCAATCCATCAATCTCGTGTAAATACAAAATGTTGAATAAAATTAACATTTCAAATTGGACACAACAGCGGAATTTGAGCGTGAAAATTTTAGCTTCTATGGAAATTTTGGCTTCTTTGTGTAAATGGATTTAACATGAGGAATAATTAAGGATATGAAGAACGGGAGGAGGAGGAGGGGTCAATTTTTAGACTACACATTTTCATCATTGGCTAAAACGGTTTTTTTGAAGGAAGGCTGAGTCATGACGACACCGTAGAGGTCCTTAATGAAACTCCTGTCATCCAGACTTCACACAATTTTAAAATTAAATGCATTAAAAAATTAATATGAATTTACAGAATCTTGTTCATATCTTTAATTGTGTATTTTTAAAAAGTTGTTTTGAAGCTGAAGGTCTACAAAAAATCGGGTTTTGACCCGGGTAAAATAAATATGGTTGACGGTAGACGAGACTGTACAAGAAAATGTGTGGTTATTCTTGGGATTCATGCATAAAATATAAGTTTGTTTTGATAAATCTCGAGATACGGTAGCCTGCTGTGTGTGTGTGTGTATGTGGGGTTCCTTGACTCTCTTTCTCCTCTCCCTGCACACACACACACACACAATGAAAAAAGGAATATTAAATAAGGAGTGCAAGCAATGTATAATTCCCATCAAGTTGTGTGTGCGTGTGCATTGTGTATGTACACACACATGTATTGAGTGGTGGTTGGCGGCTCCCTCCCTGTTTTTGCTTTGCTTGGCTAAATATCCTCTCTTTCTCTCTCCTTTCTTTCTTCCATTTTCAATTTCCATTTCGATCAACTCCATAATATTTCTATTGGCTCAAACTCCCCCAACCTTGTTTTTCTTTCCCCCACTCTCTCCCCTCCTCCCAGTGTGTATGTATGTGTGCGTGTGTGTGGAGGGTGTGTGGAGGATGGGAAATTGACAGGACGAGGTATAGGTCAATTTCCTCCCCTGGCAACACACACACACATCTACGCCTCTCAACTCCCCATATCTGTGTGTGTGTGTACCCATTTTTCAATTCTTTTTGTTGTCCAACCCTCACCAAACTAAAAGAGAGGGAGACTCCATTTTATTTTCGCACTCTTTTCTTTCCCCTCTCTCTTTCTAGTTTCTACACGAGAAATGGAAAATGTATCAAAAATGATGACTTTTACGTTCCACCAATTTCCTTCCATTACAACCATATACTGTATACGTCTAATAATTTACAGTTCCAATTCTGGTCCACTCATCGAATCTCGGACAATTACGTTTTAATCATAAAATTGTTTAATAAAAAGAAAAACACTTTCCCTTTTTCCCTTCCAAAGTGCATCCATTTTCGACAGTAGAAAGTATAAAAATATGTACTAAAATTACAAGTTTTTGATTGTTTGAACTCGACCTTTCCATAATCCCAGTAAATCCCTCAAAAATGTTTAAAAATAGGAGTAACCATTAAATTCATGTTGGAGAGTTGGTGAGTTGTAAAAAAGGGGAGATTGCCAAATTCACAAAAGTCCCAGACTCAGATTCAACTCTCAACGTCAAGTTGTAAGGTACTTGTCCATAGCAAAGTGTCTACTTTAGACGTAGTGAAGAGGAGAAGAGAAGAAGATGAAGGAAGGATATGTACAAAGAAATTATCAAATCTACATGGGTACGCTCCTCAGTTTCCTAAGGGACAGGACGGGATGAAAGCAAATGCGGAAGCCAACTCTCGATTAGAATATTAACAAGCTTCCTCTCTCGTCTCCGAAGAAGGTACCCACACACACACTCTACACTCATCCATAGAATAGAGTAGAGAAAAAAGAGGAATTATAGTGGACTTGGCATCTCAAAGAAATGAGCAAGATGCTCTCAGGAAAGGATCCCCCTCTCACGTTAATGTACTTTAAGTCACATACGAAAAGAGAGAGAGAAGCTTTTTACTAAAATATCTTATTCATTAATTATGCATCTGCACGAAAGACCTTCCACACACACACACATACACGCTCACAAAGATACATTGAGAGGGGAGCCCTATTCATAAAGATTAAGGACCCCGAGCCAAGGGTAAGGAAAGGAAAAGTGGAAGGTTTATAACGACTCAACTATTTTCAATCCCAAGTTGGGGTCGAAAAAGAGAGACAGACACATAGAGAGAGATAGAGATGGGTTGAATAAATGCAAATTTCCAAGACCTTACGTAATTCCTTGGGGCCTACGAGACTGTATAGGGGACCCTGGAAATGTGTAAACATTGAACAAAAACGAATTTCTATACACAAGACTCCAGACAGAATGAAGGGGACTGGTCCTCTTTTATTTGGAAACTGGTTTTTGGGTGACAAAAACAATTTTTTGCTCATACTCTCTCTCTCCCTGCTCGGGCATCTGCAAGAGTGACCATTTGAATAGATTTCTCTTTGTCCAGGAGGGAAGGAAACCGGTCGGGTCACTCTCACTCCATATTTGAATACAATGAATCTCCCCTTTTTATTTTTCCTTGATACTATTTTTAAAAACTTTTTATACACGATACTGTACACAAGTATTCTCGGCCCTTCCGCCAAACCAACGTTTACTCTCCCTTTCTTGTGTGTGTCTGTGTGTGTGTTGTATGTCTTTCACTTTCAATTCGCCGGATTTTTTCGGCCCAAAAACCAGTTCCGGAATAAAAGAGAGAGAAAATACGTTGAAAGTGAGATTGAAAAGATTTTTTTACGCACGCCGTATGTGTGTGTGTGTGTAGTGTCCAATTTGAGAGGACGTTGATGACGAGGCTGGAAAATTGAGGTTCTTGATTGGACCATCATTTTAAAATGTGTGATTATATGATGACGATGATGATGGGGGTTAGGGAATGCCGAAGGTAGTTTTGTATGATTTTGATTTAGAAAAATTTTATTTTTCCACGGAGTAGTTGAAGGGTCGGCTGAGAGGGAGAAAGAGAGAAAGAGAGAGGTGATACACTGACCAGGGATTGTGTGAGAAAATTTTTTCAAAACCACCGGACACAGGCCAACTCCCTGAAAACTCCGAACTAGTTTTACTTGTTTTGTCCAGAAAAAAGTCGATTCACAACAATCACTCAATACCCTCACACACACACGTACACACACACATACACACAAAGGTGTACAATCAAATAACCTATACACTAAATATATAGTGGACTGTACCTATGACCTGTGCCTTAACACGTCCTTTCAGAGTGCCTTCAATTAAACTATAATAAGAAACTTTGAACGTGATACTTTACAAATGGAAGAAAAAATCCGAATTTTTATAGTTCGTCATGTGATTGTGTGACCAGACAAGTTTTACTCGAATTTTTTCTGATTTCCTTCAATCACAACTCTGGAGGCTGGCCAACCCCAACTTTCGTCAAGAGTGAGGTCAGTCATGATTTATTCTTCATTTACAAATGATCAGTTTGTGTGTGGTCAGTTCACAATCTCAATCGCACAAGGAAACGTGTGTGTGGTCCTGCAAAGATGCCGACCACTTAAGTCAATTGGCAGAATTTAATTATCAGGATTAAATAATTCCACGTTGGATTTTTTCAATTTAGAAATTATCAAAGTAGAAATTAAAGCGAATTTTTTTTAAAAAAATTCTTACATAAAATAAGAACTGAAATATTTCGCTAGGAATGATTTGACAATTTTTCCAGCCTGACACTCAAATGTTGAGTCAAAATTTGAATTAATTTTGACCAGTCACAATGAAAGTCTTAATTAAAAATCCACATTAAGAGTTAGTATTTGTGTGTCAAAGTTTAATGAAGAATTTGAATGGACGGAGGAGATCATAAAATGTTGTTTCCCTGGGATTGTCCAGAATGGTCCTCCCTTTAAAAATGTCTCTTAGAAAAAGTGAGAAGAGGAGGAGGAAAGTGTTGGCGAGAAGAATAAGTAGGACAATTAAATACATGTATAAGATAATAAATTAAATTAAATTTCATAAACAGTGGGAGGAGGAGGAGGCCCCGTCGCATGTACGTCTCCTCTTCTCTCTCTCTCTCTGTTCTTTTGAGTGGAAAGAAGGAAGGGAGGGAAAAACATTATGTGGAAGATATTGTAATGCTAAACGAGGGTGATAAAAGTGAAAATCTTGAGATTAAGAGTTTTAGGAAGTGAAGAAGCTGCCCTATCTCTCTTTTCCGGTTTTCTCGCCTCCTCCCTAAAATTTTCTTCTTCCTCCTCCTCCTGCATAAACACAACATTCCCCCATGCTTCATCTTAAACATGGTCATCCTCCCTGACTGTGTGTCCCTGTCTCTTGTGTGCTGACTATTTCAATGTGGTTTCAGGAATATAAATTGTGTGTGTGTGAAAGAGAGAGAGAGAAAGTGGCCGGCGAAAGATGCTCATAAAATAGCGGAAATTTGGAAAAAACAGGTTTGTCTAGAGATTTATCGACCCTTGCATGACTTGAAGAAACACATTAAAAGTCTATTTAATCAAGTTCTAAATTGTTCTCAAACCAAAATATCCCCCGACTTTCTCCCTTTACTCTCAACACACAAACACAGGCACACATACACACACGTAGACACACACAGGCATTACTATCATTATTATTATTATAGAAACGACAGATGATTCCCACAACTCTGTCTTCCCTTTTATGGAACGACGATTATGAAATACTAAGACTTGAATCGAGGGGACGACCACCCAAAACTAAAGAAATTAACGGAGAAAATGAGACAGTCCCAACTACACACACACACAGACACACACACGTACACTCTCATCAGACACACACACATACACTCTCATCAGACACACACACGTACACTCTCATCAGACACACATTAATATCAACATAGTACTTAGGAGAAAGGAGCCTTAAATCCCTTTCATTAATCATCAAAAAGTTTAAGCTTCGGGAGTTTTTGTCCCATTCAAACTCTCATTATTCTCATTTTTTAAAATTACCCTCCCAAAACTACACATTAAATAAAATTGAACATATTTTGATTCACAACGTCATACCACTTCAAAAATTGAGCCTAAACATTTAATACTTTTAATGTATTTTTTCCCAGTCCTGCCTCCACTCCAATTTTTCAATTTAATTAAATCATCTCCCCTTCTCATGTATGGCTGTGTATTTAAAAATTAAATTTTTAATCCCACACACACACCCTCTCTCTTTTTTCAGAGTCTACGGCTATGAAAAGAAGGGGAGAAGAAGGCGGACTAAAAAACGGAATTAATTTTAATGGATGTCAGGGAAATTGCTGTAGTGCCAATCTTTGAGTTTAATTAGGGACATCGGAGCGAAAGCACACACACACACACATTGTGTTCTTTTCCCCATGATTTCCCCCTTCTCGCCATCCCATGCATGCAAGGGTATTGTACAGAGGCTACATACATGTAGTGCAGTGCCATTCGCCTGATAATAGCTAATAAGAAAAAGAAATTAAAATATGAGGGAGGCTCTGGCAGGGAGTTCGCAGAACGTGAATGATGACGTCGAGGGGGAATCTTGAGCAGGAATAATTTTGGCCCCTCCACCTTCCCTCACATTTCATACATACCCACCCATCATGACTGCATTCGAGTCAAGTGCACTGCACTGTGTGTGTGTCTCTATTGTAGTTTTCCCCATTCCCCAGAATGTACATTGCATGTCTCCACACACACAGAATAAATTGAGCACTCCATTACATACATAAGCGAAGGATAAAAAGAGAGAGCTTTTTCTAGTAGAACTCTCCTTATGTATACCCCCTGTATACATACGTGTGTGTGTACGTAGACAAGGATTTTGTATATTCCAGTCTTTGGGGAGGGAAGGTAGATAAAGTAAACACTCAACTCCTCCACGGAGACAGAGAGAGGAAGATTTGCATAATTGAAAGGTACGTTCCGTTGAGGATGGGCCAAAAACTAAAACTAAAGAAATGAGCAAACATGTCTGACACCCTCTCTCTTTCTCTCTTACACACACGCTCTACGCACAACGTCCAAGCAGTCAGGACTGCGTATGGAGAAAATAAAAATTTCTTAAAAAGCGTAATTGTGTGGGCTGACTTTCCCATCAAGAAGAATCGAGATGTGTGTGAGCGTGTGTCGGGAGGGGATCGGAGGAGGGCAGAGAAAGGCAAAAAATATGTTTGTGTATCATCGAGAGAGAGAGAGACAGAGAGAGTAGACTTTCTTGTCTGTCTTCGACATCATGTTATAGACTCGAGATGATGATGGGAAGGAGGATGAATTCTCGAGAAAATTTAGTGGTGCCTTTTATACAAAAGTCAATAATAGGCATTAGACAGCAAGGAAAAGAGAGAGAGAGAGAATGAGAGGGAGAGTGAACTTTTAATTACGAATTTTAATTAGGAAGAAAGTTGAAAGTTTTTCTATCGCCTCTTCTTTCTACGTATATAACTGGAGAGAGGAAGGGGAGAGTGAAGGAGGGACGAATGATGATGATTCCGATTTGGAATTCTCTACAGTATACTATGTAAATGTGTGTGTGGGTATGTACACAGAAAGAGAAATGCTATTTAGAAGGGAGAGAGAGAGAGGAAAAGAAAAGAAACGTTGTCAGACGGACTTGAAAAGTAAAAGTGTGTGTGGGGCCGTCTGTCACTCCACTTTTTGCCTATAGACTCACACGCACACAATGCTTCGCTGTCTACACAATTGTGTATGTGTGTGTGGAGGGGAAGAGTGAGAGAGGAGAGACAGGGAGACTGAGTGCTCAGCTATTTTGAGGGAGGGAAAAGTGAGATGATAGAAAAGGCAAAAGAAAAGTTATTCAGAAAAGTTCACTCTCTTCTATACACACGGACAAACGCACGTTATACTATACGTGTGTGTGTGTGTGTATTTATAAGTTGAAACCTTGTCTACTCCCTCTTCTTTTGTACAGGGGACTGACTATATAGGTGTATGTATTATGTAGTCAAGAGGAGGGAACAAAAGGGAGAAAACTTTCAAGTTCAATTGCTATTTCTTCAATGTGAAAAGGCATGGAGGAGGAGGAGAGTGCGAGGACTGTACTATACTTTCAACTGAACACGGAGATCATCTCGGCTTCCGAGCCACCGACTACCAAAATGTGTGCACTACTTAGAGTTCAGAAAAATGAAGAAAAAAATCGAATAAAATTTGTACAAAATTTTATTAACCTTTCAGCACTTTACAGTCATCTTTTTAAATATCTGAACACAATTTACACAGCAGAAATGACACACACATTATTAGAATGTAAGGTGCGTGTGTGTGGAGTAAAAAGGCAGAAAATCGAAATAATACATGAATTTTTGTGCGCCCACTTTTTCAAAAAAAAAGTTTAGAAAAGACTTTGGAACGAAAAATTAATGACAAAATTCTGAAGACTTGTAAAAGTTTATGGCTTGTATAGACGTGTGTGTGTATGTCTGCGTTTGTGTTTTGGAAGGAAGCCAAAAATGTGCGAGTCATAAAAAGTGCAGGACATTCAGGAATGTGTGTGTGTACATTTGTAGTTTGGGATGGAGGGGGATTTGTTAGAGAGTGTAGGGATTTCAAAGAAATATAAGAACTCTGGAGTGAGGCTCTCACTAATGATCAGCTGACTCAGAGAGAGAGAGAGAAAGAGTATGTGTGTGTGAGGGAGGGAGAGGAAAGAGTTTTTGGTGTTGGGTTAATGTGGCTGGAAAGAGAAGAGAGAAAAAGAGGATAGGGAGCATACGTTGCACAGCCATATTTTTTCAATGTCGACAGAATTGAGAATTGAGAAAAACTCCACCCAAAAATTGATCCGAGTTGCTGGACCAATGATGAACATCTGTTGAATCGATCTGCTCCCCCTTCCTTTTTCGCCATTTTCTTTCATTTTCTTTTCCAACACTTTTTTATCCCCCCCACCACCCAACAGCTTTTAACAACCCTTATACCCTCCACACATACACACACTTTTATTCTTTTCATCCCAAACTTTCCCAGCCCACACACACACTCTCTCTCTGTTTTCCACACAGAGAGAAAAAGTAATCGATATACTACACACACACAAAGTTTATACACAAAAAGAGTGTAAGGAATATGGAGAGAGGGAGAGAATTTTCCACTTTCGAGATGCATTTCCCCATTTAAATTGTACGGGAGAGACTAGTCTTGTGTGTGTGTGTAAAGGAGGAGATGCAATGTCAGTTTAATTTAGTTTATTTGTTAATCAAAGTAAATAATTATATTGAGTTTCGTTTCTTAGCTACGATCCTCCAATACGTCTCTCTCTCTCTTGGGAGAATTGCTGAATGTGTATAACGAATGAATTTATGTAGAGGGAAATAAATGTACATGTAAAAATGGAGTATACCTTTCTCTTCATGTACATCACATCACTAACGGTGGATTACATGGAAAGGTATGAATTTCTTGATGAGCCCTTTTTGTTCCTTTTCCACTCTTTCACTCCGTAGGGGGAAAAAGCTTGTTAATATTCTCAAAAGTTCTTTATTACTCCAACTCTTTAACTAGGTTCACAAGGTGGGGAAGAAAGTGAGAGTTAGTGTGTGTGTGTGTCTTATTCATGCCATCTGATTTTCAAATCCATTTCCCTCTTATATTCCAATAATAAGATCTATGGATCATGTTTTTTGTACGACCTGAGGGAAATTTGAAGGAAATTTGTGTATCTCTGCACCATAAATTTTGTAGAGAGAAAGAGATACACACACATACACACCAAGAAAATTAGCAAAAGACAAGACTTACGGGGGAGTGAGAGAAGGATTTTGCGGGGTACTGCGATAATTTCCTAGAAGAAAAGATTTTGGGATTTACCAGACAACATTCCCTTTCAAAAATATGTACAAAATCTTCATCCATTTTCATTTTCATTTGAAGTGTAGCAGGAGTCAATTTATATAAATTGTAATTTCTTTATCATTCTTTGCATGCACCTTCATCTTCTCTATAATTGTTAAAGCAGTCACATTTTACACGTTCCAAAAATCCAGTCGTAATTATAGAATATATTTCTAGATCATAGAAAGGTCTATCCAAAGACATTGCTGTTGTACAACAAATTGTCCACGTGTGTCAAATTAGGGGATCATATAAATAGTATAGACACACGCAGGCAGGCACAAGGAGAATTATATGCATAAAGATGAAAAAGTCTAATATATTAGGATTTAATATTTGATAAAATTAAATAGAACTGCATGTCATAATTAATTTTACAGGTTTTTGAAAGAACAAAGCTTTTCTCTCTCTCTCTCTCTCTCTTTTCTCTCTTTTAACACGAAGGACAGTCAGAGAGAGATGGTTACCTTTCACAAAAGAGTCCTTCTCCCTGCAATACATATTTTCCTTTTATATCACATATATTGTATTTCCCAAATTTAACTTCCCTATTACACACACTCACTCTCCCAACATAATATTCCCTTTCTCATTTCAACTCCCGCGCCAAAGTGTAAGAATTGTAGAGGATGAGGAGGAGGAGGAGATGATCGTGTGGGGAGAGCTTCTCCACATTCTTGATGTGGATGTGTGTGTGTGAATAGACAACAGACAGCGGCTTTTTCAGTCCTCTTTTAATTTTGTTCAAATTAAAAGAGAGGACGATACCTCAAGAGTGTACTCTCAACTCTCTCTCTCTCTCTTGTATGTACTCTTGCCTTCTCCATCTTTTCCCCTATAAGAAGACACAGGATAAGTGGTCGTGGAAAAGTCCTTTCCTCCTTGTCTCTCCTTTTTTGGGGAAGATGAAAAGTGTACCAAGATAATCATAATTTTGTTTTTCAAGGGGGCTCTCCCTCTCTTTCACTACACAGTTTTGTACATCCATGGATTGATGTTATCCCATCCCAAGTATCTTTCTAATATCCATTCTATTGTCCTCCACAAAATTACAGACGAAACAGAGGGAGAGAAAAGGGGAGAGAGGAGGGCTATAGGACTTTGAGGAATTCTGACAAAAGAAAATTCTCATCCCCCCCCCACACACACAAGCACACACACAAGTGCATGACTCTTCCTTCCCTCGTAATTGGAATTTCAGTCCAAAAAACCTTGTCTACTTTTTACCTACAGCAAAGAAGCAAGCTGCAGTTCAAAGGATTCTTTAACATGTAATTTTGTATAAAGAATGTGCAGTCATATCGCACGTTTTGTTTTTGCTCTTTTTGCACCATTTTAAAAAGACACATGCTTGGACGCCCAACTAAAAATTTGACCATTTTTCTCTCTCTTTTGTTTGTTCTCTTTCGTTCGTTCGTTCTCTAAAATTGAATGAATGAAGGTTCTAGTGCACAGTGGGTGGTCGAGGTGGGAGTGAAAATAGTATTTTAAAATGGATTTTTTGGAGATGGAGAAGAAGAGGGAGGAGGAGGGGAAAAAGTATTATTGCAGATCGTAGCAAGAATTTTAAAAGTCAATTCTCTCCTTTCCATAGATATAGTATATCATGGCTTTATACTATCTACACATATAACAGAGTTTTCCTCTCTCTCTCCTTCTCTTTTCCTCGACTTCAATTCCTGAGAGACAGACAGCCAGCACTTTTTAGCTCTAATTAATGATTTTCGTTTGATCCCATCTTCTCTCCTCTCGCTCGCTTTTTAGTTTCCTCATCCTCCAAAAAGGAGATAGAGAGAGAGAGAGGAGGGCCTCTTCCTCCTCTTCTTCCACTCTACAATTTCTGTTTCTTTCTCTTGAAAAACATTCTAACATTTCTCTCTCTCCCTCCCTCCCTCTCTCAACATCCACCTATTCCACGTAGTATAAAATGGGCTATACACAGTTTTGTGTATATGGCATGCGTGCTCACAATACCATCTTCCATTTACTGCTGACTAGGATGACGTTTCAACTCTTTTCCAAAGCCTCCTCCTCCAATTTATATTCTCTCTCATCCACTCTTCTTCCCTGTCTATCTTTTTTGGCCGGAATAGCTAACGACTTTATCTTAATTCTTCTAATTATAAAAAATACACATTTCTAATCAAAAAATATTTTCAATTCAAAATTTTACTTGTACAATATTATACATCCAATTTTTTTAAAAGACAAAGAATTTGCAAGGAATTATAAAAATGTTTATATGGACAGTGACGTAATAATGGCAGATGATTATATTGTACAATAGAAAGGACAGTCAAATTCTTTTCGTTCCTAATGATTAAAGAAGAATTGAATTGGAAAGAAATTGGAGACAATTAAAAAACTCAAAGAGTTCCAAAGCCACTCAAAAACTATGAGACATTCTCAATTTTTTATGAGACATACTAAAAAACTGTTGTAAAATGACGTGTTGTGTACGCAGAGAGGAAGAGGAGGGCTATGACTCCACACAGAAATGACTCCTTTAATTAATAATTCAGAGTTTTTAGGAAAATGGGAGGAGCGCCCAAGGGAAGCCCAAAGGAATATTGTAGAGAGGGTTTTTAAAAATGTATAAAACACTTTAATACCGCTCTCCCTTTCTCTCTCTCTCCCTCTCTCACAGACACACTCTTCTCTTAAAAGCAAATGGCTGTGAGAGGATGGGAGGAAGGAGAGTGTCAAATTGTGTGTGTCTGTGTATATGTGTTGAGTCTTTACCTAAATTCCCTCAATATTTCAGTCCTCCTCCCCATCAAGGATACATTTTGACTCATTTGACTTTAACGAGGAGAAATGATTCGAGGAGGCGACAAGGCGAGTAGCCTTTCTCTCCCTTCTTTGTAATATCTGAAGGTCGTGTGTCCCTCCGTTTTTATTTTCAAACTTTATTTTTTATCTTTACGATGTAATTACAAATAATTTCATGTACACCAATTTTATTAGAAGATAATCCACCTTCAAGTTTGTCTGAGGACGCAGAGAGAAGGAAGAAAACTTATTTTGACAAGCCTTGAAAAAACGGTTAAAAAAAGTGAAAGGGATTTTATTTATAGCTGAGGACTTTAATGGTGCATTCAGAGGAGGAGGAGTGCAGTATTATGATATGCTAATAGAGAAAGAGAGAGGAGACTGTCCGATCAAAAGCCTCATCAATAATGCAGTTAAGTGTGTGTGTGAAAGTCCGTACCTTTGTGGAAAATGCATTGGTGTGTGTGTGTGGAAAACATGAATTTTGGATGCTGGCTATTTTGTCTAGGATCGTCCCGTACGTTCACTACATACGGACACTTGTGTGTGGAAGTTTGTGTGTGCCTTCTGTGTGTGTGTGTGTGTGTGGAGGGAGAGGGAGGATATAAATATAATAGTGGAGCTATAAATGAGTATAGAAATGGAGATGGGGAGTGATCAAGTGTAGACATTGAATAAACCCACAACCACATGACCTCAACTTGATGCTTTCTCTCTTTCTAAATACTAGAGTAGCCTCCCCCGGTTCTCCTCCACTCTCCTCCAATTTGCTAGAGTTTGATTCACAAAAAAACATACTCTTCCTCATTAGGGTCAGACGGGATTGTCCCTTAAAAATACGCCGTAAATTCCACAAAAGTTCAAAAACCGGGAAATTATTTTATTCAAAAAATTGTCCGGAATAAAATTCCATTTTCCCCTTCTGCATTTTCTTACGGATGACATGAGAGAGAAGATAGTAGGAATAATTTCCTGCAATCCTCCTCCTCCTTCCCTATCACATCTTCTATGAGGGAAGCTGAGGCTACCTCCATCCCCTCCCTCCGTGGAGGAGACAAGGGGAATAAGAAAGTATAATCATGATTCATGATAAATAAAACCATGTTGAATTTTTCCCTGGTGCTTCCCTTCCTCCCTCCACATATGCACATCCCTGCACTGTCTGCTTCTACGGTGTAAATGAGGGCATTTACGTCTTACCCGGTCTAAAAGTATAAGATATGCAGGGCGAAAGAGAAAGTGGAGGGAGATGCAAGAGAGGAAGACAAGTAGTCAAGGCTTTTGTATGACGATATTAATGTCAGTCCCTTCTGAAAGAAGATAGGGCGAGAAGGAGGAGGAGGAGGGGAAAGAGTTAAGAGGGACCGTCATAATGTCCAAAGTAAAGAACAATGTACAGTGTGTGTGTATGATACAGGATTCTGGAGAGAGAGTATATCACACAATTTTAAAGGTAAGAAGGAGCCATATTGTTCTTCACACTCCCTGGAATTATATTAGAGAAAGGAGGGAGAGGGAAAAGGCTCGTACATCCCCATAATGTGTTCACACGAGAGAGAGAAAGACACACACAGGAAGAGGCTCCATAATCATAATATGGAAAGGTAAAAGTGTACACTTGTAGTCAGGATGAATGGTAAAATTTCAAAACTACTATACACACACACACACTTAATGCAGAGTCTCCACGTTTAAACTCGGGAGTTAAAAGAGAAGAATGGAATTATAGGAGGAGGAGGAGGAGGAGGAGGAAGAGAGGGAGAGAGTTAAGCCTGAGATAAAAATGATATATCTTGTCTGACGGCCGAGGCCACATGTCATTCTCTTCTTTTTCTTAATTCCCTCCTCTAATCATAATTCCGGAGTGTAATAATATCATGAATCTTCTCCCACCCTGCCAGTGTGTGTCTGAGTGTGTGTGTCTGTCTCCCTCCATAATGACGTCAAAAGGTCAATCTGTCATTTTTCATCCTCAAATTCTCACACCAAATATCTCCCTTCTCCTCTTTGATACCTTTTCCCTCTTATCCGATATCCACACTCCCATCCAATCCCTTTCTTTCTCTTCTCTTCTCTCTTCTCTTCTTGTAGGGAGGATATAACATGAGGAGTGACTATCTCATATTCGCATGTCTTTTATCTTTTCTTCTCCTTTTCTTTAGTCCCCCTCTCCACACTCATGACTTTATCTTGTTCATAGCAATGTCTTTTAATTTCACTCCACCGTCTCATCACACACACCCACCCCACCCCCACACACATATATTTAATGTATACTCATTTTCGGATCATACGACTCGGGTATTTCCTTACCCATTTCCGTCTTTCATTATCCCTCCACACATTTCTGGTCGGATCCATGCTCCGAATGACACACACACATCTACAGTGAAGGGGAAGATAGATATGTCTAATTATAATCACCATCATTAATCCCTTTCCAGTTCTGTCCGTCAATGCATCAATTATGTTTAATGTGAACATTTTCCAATTGAACCGTTCGGGGGGGAAGGGGGAAAAATTGTAGGATTTCATATTTCCTATGTACAAATTAATGTTTAATTAATAAGAAAATTTGTTAAGAAAGTCGCTTAATTGTGTATGAAAATTTTAATAGACATTCAGGTAAAGTTACCCCAGGTTTTTCTCCATAGGCTCAACTGAAAAGGAGAGAAGTTGAGAATGATTCCGAGAGATGGAGGGAGTTGGTGTTCTATCACTCGAATGGAGAAATAGAAGGAGAGGAGAGAAACTGGATTTAATTGAGAGACTAGTATATAAAATGTTGAATTTAATTCCAAGATTTTTATACAAGGGGAGAAAAGGTGGCACTTCACAATGGAACAGGCCCATGGTGTCCAGAACTTTGTTTCCTTTCGGAAAAGACTAGTTGAAAATTTAGTGGTATAATTGGAGGATATAATAAAAGATTGGGGAGATTAAGACTTTGACTGTAACGTGTGTGTACATTGTATACTTATCAGAGAGAGAGAGAGAGAAGTGGAGGGGTGAAACAAGTTTTTGAAAAATATTTACAATCCCATTATAAATGCAATTGCACCCTATAATATTATTATAGGAAAAACTGAGTTGACTGCTCTCCTTCCATTCTATATAATATATAAACACACAACACACTCTCCCTCTCTTAGGATTAGTTTTTATCCATTTGTGCATGCACAATTGTCTGAATCTACATAGTATTATGATGGTTGTTTCAGGATTCAGATGGACAGGACTTGGTCGATCGGGTTGCATTTATGACATTAAATGTTTTCTGCATTCATGTATTATTGTAGAGGCAGGGGAGAGAAGGACTAGCAGGCAATTTACTGGTTGTTGTTGATAACTGATGCAATTTCAACAAGATACGTCATTTATACTCGACAAAGTACAAATCTACAAATCCACTCAATCCATTCGTTATACAATCAAAATGTTCTTTTGCATGAGGTGTCAAGATTTTATTCCTTCCCTACCTCAATACATTGTAAAAGAAGAGGAGAAAAAACTGGGGGGATTTTACTTGTGTGTGTGCAAGATGTGTAGACTAGTCATGCATGAATCGCAAATGGCATGAGGTATATATTTAATTTTAATCCACATTACTCCTCATCTGGACTCTCTCAGGCTCTGGCTAATTATTCTTTGTGCACCCCTCAGCGTCCAAAAATTAACATAATTAAGAAGGGCGTCTCTCTTTACCTGGCCAGAAAAAACATGGAGAAAAAACAAAGGACACAAAATCCACATTCCACTACCATTTAGGTATCAAAAATATGCATTCAAAAAATCAAAATTCAACTACACAATGTCTACAAAGTTACCTCTGAACTCTAGTTGTCAATCTTTCTCATCGTCAGATTTCTGGGAGGATTTTTTCTTTAAAAAAATATCACCATGACGACTCTAAAATGACTTTTTTGTCTAAGACAAGCTTCACTCTTCAAAAATTCATTATTCATCTTAAAATCAACTCCATCAAACACACAGTCAAAGCAACTATATGGTAAGGTCTCCTACAGAAAATTCTCTACAAGTTTGGCAAATCAAGCCCTGTTTTGCAAAAAAAGAGATGCATGGATGTGTGATTTCATTTGTGCAAAGGAGAAAAAACGTGTTGGAGTTACCTTGCACCGTCCACAATAATAAAAGAGTTTATATTGTACTACACTGTGTGTGTGTGTGTGTGTGTGTGTGTGTGTGTGTGTGTGTGTGTGTGTGTGTAAGTACAAGTAGTTGGGATTTGCATTTCTGTATTGATTGGTATGTTGTATCGTAACAAGAAGGATGGTTGGCTCTGAATACTAAATACGTGCATTCTGCACACACACATAGCCACACAGGGTACAAGTATCATGCTTCCAATTTTTTAGGTGCATTTAACAAGAGTCATTATACAATGTTCTACTATCAAAAATACAATTATGTACACACACACACAGGCTCTCTCTCTACACAAGTCATATGAACCATAATATTATATATTATGGTTCATATCGGCTAGACCTGAGTCAAGCAAAACTAAATCCTTGCTCAGAGAGAGAGAAAGAGAGTCTTTTCAAGTTTCTTGCATTCGTTCGCAGTTTTTGTTTTTAATTGCTTGTATATACGACCCACCTAATAGTTTACAGCTAACTCTCTCTCTCTCGTCTGTATTCAAATATATTTCCTATCCACACACACACACGAAGAGAGAGAGACTGCTGATTCTAAAAATTCAACCTTGTTCTCCTGCACACACACACTCACTCACTCCTTTAATAACCATACATGACTCTTTTTTGACATATACGACTATTAGTCAGGTTTTATATAAGCTCGTAATATGGCAGAAAAACGTTTCATCTCTCTCTATTCTTTGGCTCATCTATAACGATACTGGATTGGGATTTTTTAACTGGTTTGGCTGGTTCATGTTTCGAAGGGTTAATATTATATTACTCCCATGTGCTGTGTTTGTGTGTGCTTTTCCCTCTTCATCTGTCTCTCTCTCTCCACTGATGCAGATTATCTCTTCTCTCTCTCTCTCTCTCTCTCTTGTTATTATTTTGACCATGTACAAATACTCAATACTTCTCTCTCTCTTTATCCAATCCCTTGCACAAATTGGGGGGACGTAGCAGAGAGGGGAGGAAAGCAGTGGATTTGCACAATGCAAGTTGTAGTGTACATATTCAAAAACACTGCACATATATTAATATATAGCCAGTATACTTGTGTGTAAGAAAATGCATGACATGGTGAGTCCATTTTATTATCACTCTATAATTCTGATAAGACGAGCTCAGTGTGTGTGTATGTGTGTGTGTGCTGTAATAACTTGGATGATTGTCTTCCTACAAACTGCCAAACTCCCTTTACTACACACACCACATGCAGGGGGAGAAAAAAGACTAGTTATTTTAACTACTATTAACACACTTGTGCTTATGCTATGGCTGCATTGAGAGAGATGACTTGACTCTCCAGAGTCTCTTCCTCCTCCTAAAGTACTCTGGATGCAAGTATTCTGGACGCTGGACACATTTATGTAGAAACTTGTTATTTGCAAATTTTTTTTGTTCGAAAAAAATCCCTCCTTTTCTTTTGTAGTATAACTATTTTGCACAGTGTAATATATCATGAGAGATACTAATTCTACTTGTATTTTCTATTGGCATTCTTTAACAAAAATTTCCTATTTTAATTTGAAATATTCCTTTCTGTTTTCCCTTCGCTCCCTTCTTGTTCTCTTATCCGAGAATCTCTTGTAAAATTCGTAATATCTGCTTCAAATGATTTACTACGAATCTTGGCTCAGCTTGTATGACAGCCAAGACACAACACAGAAGTATATACACAGCACACACACACACATACACACACGTTCACAATATAAACTCTCTTGACTGCTGTTTTTATCGCTCCTCATTCTAAAACTTCATCAATCGTCCAACAAAGATAAACGAAGAGAGACAGACTTGCCCCTTCCATTATAATTTTATTTACGATATTTAATTCACTTGAACTCAAACTCCTTGTTCGTCCTCATCTTCATCTTCTGCTGCTCGTTGTAGGCCGAGGCCTTGCCCTTTATAAATAGAACGTCATCTTTCTTCTTCTCTCTTCCCCTCTTTCTGCGGATGCAGTGCATATATGAATATTTTTTTCACGTGATCAATTATAATGACAGAACGATCTTCCTCACGCTGACCAGAGAGAGAAAGATAACATTTAAATATTTCAAAATTTGCAATCAACTCTGTGGACCCTGACACCCGTTATTTTTAGCAAAAATCTTCACCACAGACCAAAGTGTGTGTGTGTGTGTGTGGGAGGGCGGATGTGGTTTAAAATAATTATGAATTTATAAAGACAATTCCCGGCTGCACATTTTTACTTACTGCGTGTCTCCAGACAGAGAGAGAGTGGGAGAAAAAAAATGCATTTTTTTGCAGCTTTGCAAAAAGGTGTTAATTGAACTGACTAAATCGTGGAACAGATCATTTTTTTCACGAAGCGCATCTGTTAACACAATTAACGTCCTCATCCTCTGCCTGAGATTGCGTGTACACAGAAGTTTGTGTGAGGATTTAATTAATATTTATCGTGTGCATTTAAATGGTAATATACACTGCAACATGTCATGTCATCATTCGTACACGGGTTACACTGTACTTTAGTATTGACGGGGAAGTAGCCGGACAACTGAGAGAACTGGGTAGTCAGAAGTCAGACAGGGGTCATTAAGAATGGTCATAATATTAAGATTTGCAATTTGTAAATTGAATTATTAAGAAATATTATTCTTTTCAATTATTTTGAAAAAAATGACGGTCAAAAAACCCGATCTCTCTCACTGTGTGTGTGTGTGTGTGTTTAGTCTGTAGTAATTTGATTCATAAAAGATAAATAATGATTTTTTTACAGTAGTGGAAGTTCGACTTTGCCGTTCCCTCATTAGACCATGATTAAAATATAATGTATTCTGATAAAGGGATTGTAGACACATCAAAACTGACATGTTATATCTCTCTCTGTTGTACTTTCTCTCACCCACACACACATACACACACACACGTAAATGAAGACATCATATTTTCCCATTTTTTTATTTCCTAATTGACCGTTAAAATACCTTTTCGCTTTGACAGCTCAGATCATCAGACTTTGACCATGATAAAAGTAGAGAGAGCACACGTACAATGTATTTTGTGAGTACACACACACGTACTTGTAGTCCGGTGCGTGTCCACTTATTAAGATAGACTGGATTGTAGTGTGCATATTGATTACTCATATTTTATTCTAATTTTGCATCTCTTCAGTTGTTCTCTAAACAGAGCGGATATTTCAAATTTTTTTCCATTCAGATTTTTTTATAAAATATTAAAACATCTGCCGCCCAGTCAGACTCTCTCTTTCTCTCTCACACACACACACACACTCCGTCTGACAAATGGAACCTGTAATTACCTTGTAAATGTCAAAATGTACAGAAAAATCCAGTGAACACACAGTAGTGGGATTTAATTATGATAAAAATATACAGAGTACCCTCCTCACTCTTTTTCAGAAGACACTGTGCGTGTGCCTTCATATTAGAGAGAGAGAGTCATAATCAGAACATGTTAATGATGATGTAATATCCCCCAGTCTCATTCTGATACTACTCTAGATATATTCTTCATTTTATTTGTTCTTCCCTACTCCCTACCTTTCTCAAGGACTCTATAAGCTCCCCATCTTAATGAGTTGCGTGGTGTGCGTGTGCGTACGTTGTAGAGGGAACACAATAAAAATTAATTATAATTAAAAAAATCCGATTTCCTCCAAGCCGATGCCGATATGTACAGAAAAAAACAATTCTTTATCTTGTTGCTGTGTGAGCCAAGGAGTCTATTCTAAACAAGCCGCATCAGTCCCAAGACTCAATTAAACTAATAAGCTTTTCTTAGCTGTAATTTTCTCACGGCACATGTTACAACCTCCATATTTTATCTGTCTCTCTCTCTCTGTGTCTGTGTGTGTGTTTAGACATTAAGTATGAAAAAATGTGTCTAATTCCTCGACTAACGTGTTCATTAGTCCGAAAAGAGAGACAGAGACAGAGAGAAGTTTTGGGGTGAATGGAAAGAGGGATGTATTTCCGTTTCTTTTAAAAAAATCTGTCCATTCCATTCCATTCCTACTTTCAACCTTTTCTTATGTAAGGCCGGTAAGGCGAAATTGTTTTTTCTTTCAATCCATCAAAAATTTGAATAATAATTCCAGAGCAAACTCAACAAACTGGAACAAAATAATATAATTACTGGAATCTATTAGCTTTCCACTGTAGCTTAAGAACAGTATTAGCAAATAATTAAGTAGAATATTTTTTTTGAACAACTTTCAAGGAAGGAGTACACAAGTTGAATTTAATAGGGTGTAGTGTAAGAATGAGATGCACTACTCGCGTAGAGTAGAGTGGAGTTCATGACGTAAAAAAATAATTTTTTCTATCAAAAAAAATTACAACGTAAAAAAAGGCACAGCGTCAGCTGGAGAGCCAAAACTATATTCATTTTGCTTCTCTTTGAACTTCATTTGCATATCTTGATGGTCACCACATCACACACACACACATGGAAAGAGCGAGAGAGAGAGAGAACGCGGACACACATTAATGCAGTGCACAAATGAGATGTAAAAGAAGAAGAGGAAGAGGAGGAAGAGGACGAGGTGGATACAGCAAAGTGCATCCCATTCCACTTGAGTTTACATTTTCAATTTAAAATTGATGATTTTGTTATGCATGCTGTGCTCTCAATAAAATTTCTCGCCTGTCAATAATCGGCGGTTAATACACACACGCGCATACACACACACAGTGAGAGAGAGAGTCCAACAGGTAGCCACTGTCCAGCTTTTGTGTGTATCTACACAGAGACACACACATGGTCTAGTCCTCAAATCAAATTATCTGTAATACACAAACACACAAAGAAAATATCTCTCTCTCTCTCTCTTCTACACACACACACTCAACAGATACACGATATATCATTGTGGAGTAGGGTTGGCTATTGTGCTTCTGCACTTGTACGTGCCTTTGCCCACTCTCTTTATCAAATCAATAGTCTTTAAAGCCCGCATTTATTGCTTCGTTTATTCCCTCTCTTTCCTCTCCCCCTCTCTCTCTTTGTGTGTGTGTGTGTCTTGAGCTTAACTGAAATAGCTGGAGGGTTTGCAAATTTTTATTTTAGCAAAAGGGATTTTTCATTGTGAAGGGGGGGATTTGAAGGAGCTACTTTTTTCATTGTTCCCCCCTGTGTGTGTGTGTGTGTGGAAAAGTGGTCGTTTGACCGTTGGGCTACTGGGTAGTTTCAAAATTTATGTAGCTATTCAAACTGGAGACGAAGCCATGTAATATGTGAAGTTTAATCTTCATGTTCACATTTGAGAGGCAGAAAAGAGGGAGGGGGAGGGTTTGAAGGCGCTGAAGACTGGTAAATTAATTTCACATAAAATCCTAATCATGATGGAAAAATATATCTTATTGATCATCTCTCACATCGTTCCCACATTGCAATTACCCAAGATAAAGACAGAGTGTGTGTGTCTGTGTTGCAAATTTTTCTAAAAAATACAATACACAGTGAGGAGGACCATCTGTTACCCTTTCAATAATTATTTTATTACAGTAAATGATAGGTTATGATAAATTGCGAGTATATTTTATACCACAGTAAAAAGAGACACTGAACATTGTGTGTGTGTGTGGTGGACTGGTGGATATGTTGATGTGTAGAAATGTATCGGCATCCTCAGTACACAACATTATGTAACAACATTTTCATTAGCCAATTTAATATGGTTTTATTTTTTTACAGAAAAAATATTTAATATTCTACATTCTACACTGTAGTGTGTGTGTGTAACCGTTGAATTGTACCAAGTACATTTTGTCATATGGGCCATTAGGATTTTTAACATGCTGTTGATGGGTCCAGAAGAGAGAGAGACACACACACAGAATGAGATTAACAATTCAGGATTTTTATTTACCAAATAAAATGTTGAGCACTGGAAGCAAGAGAGAGACAATGAAAAATAGTGGAGAGGAGAGAAGAACAAAAGTCACAAAAGTCAAGTCAAAGTGGAAAAATTTTTGTTGGGAGGAAAAATAGGATTAAAAAATAAAAATGTCGACAATAATAGACCAAAAGTAGAGACAGAGAGAAAGAGTGAGAGTAACGAGGATTGTGACGAGCCAGGGGTCCTCTATTTAAGCGGGGAGAATGAAGGGGTCCAAATTTTGTATATCTTCCAGAAAAATTGTTCACACTTCCCAGTCCATCTTCTCTCTCTCTCTCTCTCTCTTTCTCATTATATGATTTGTCTGGTGTTCAGGATTGCTCGTGGATAAATGGGGTGATGTGTGTGTGTAATCATTTATAGGTGGAATGTTAGGTACGTACAAAATTAAGGACACCATGTAAATTGTACTGGCTGGAGGGTATTATGTATTATACATATTGTAGTAGACTCTACAAGGCTAGTGACTGGATAATTTTTTCCACAGTGGAGTCATAAGGGATGATGATGTTGATGAGTACTTGGCAACAGATGAAGTTCTCTCCACAACAATTGATGAAGAAGATTTTTATGCAAGTCAACCTGTCCCCTTGGGCCACCTGCTAGGTCAACTCATTGTTCTCTTCTTCCCCTCTATTTCTCCAAGTGGCGTACATACTATCAAGGGATGTTCTTACACACACACATCTTTTTAACACTCAACACCCTTGCACTACACAAATTGTGTGACTTGGAGCCATCAGGATTTCTGGATGCATGTTTCTATCAAAAAACAATGGAGGGACAAACGGTCCGTTTTATTTCCTATATGTTTTGTCCATGTCTACAATTGTCAAATTGTGTGTCATATTTTTCACTAGCAGAACAGTGCAAAAAATTGTTGGAAAATAATCCAGTCTACCCGCTACCCTGGTCCATGGCGGACTAAAAATTTATGTAGTTCTGTTTTGAACCCTAATTTTTAAAAGAAGAAACAGGAAGATCTTTTGAAAAAATTTGCTCACGACATTATTTTCCACCTGAAAATGTTTCCGGTGTTCGAAGGTGTGGTGTGTATATGTGTGTTCGTGTGGAGCCGACTGGTCGGAAGTTGGACGAGACGAAAAGTTGGTGCCTTATGGGCCCCTCAATTATCAAATTCCCGGACGCCGTGTCCGTGCCTCCATTCTATGATCGTGTCAAAGTGTGTGTGAGGGATCAAGATGTAAAATATAATTTCGTTTCATGTCGGCTGAGGAGTTGAGCTCCAGAAAAACAATTACTTTTCCTTGTTAACAGGTGAAGTGGTCAATGCACAGTTTTTGAAGGGTTTTCCATGTTCATTGTACAATATATGTGTTATTTTCTCCATGTGGTTTTATCCGTGTTCGATTAGAAAAAAATCAATTTTTTCTCTTTCATTTAGTAAACAGAGAGAGACACACACATCCATGATCCAAGAACATGGAGGGAAAAAGCTGGAACATCTCTGCTATGCAGAACCTGTGAAATCTTAATATTCATTGAATGGAAAATTTTCCGTGGCTGTACATAGTTGCTCGTCAACACGGAAAAGTTGACTGGCTCGTTTTCTGATCAAAAACTTTTTATGTGTACGTACTACGTGTGTGTGGTTGGTGGTGGTGAGTTTGGTTGAGGGTTTTTTTTACCTCAGAATACCTACACAAGTAAGCACATGTGTAAGTATTGGTACTACATACTGTAATGGGTAGTAGAGGAAGGGAGACGAACATAAAAATACAGAATAATAATAAATACTCTTGATCCTTTCTCAACTCAAACCGAATAGATGCAGTCCTCCTCTCTCTCTCTCTCTCTGTCCAATTAGAATGCACACTGTACGAGCAAAAGAAGTTTTGAACAGAGAGAGAGAGAGGGAAAAAAACTGGAATAGATTATAAGAAAATGCATTATTCCTCCTTTTCTTCAAGCAGTTTACGACTCTCAATATTGTGTGTACATTATACATGTTCTAGTGACTGTGTGTTGGATGTGCAATAGAACAACAAGTAAACCATTCAAAGACTCCCAAACACGTATTGTATTCTCTCTATATCTCTCTCCCTGTGTGTGTGTATCCTCATCCTCACACTGAACATCTTTGGTTAAATAGAAACAGTGTAAACTGCACATATTAATTTATTTCAATGTACGTGCATCGCAGAGTTTCCCTCACAAATACACACAAGGCAGTCAAGACTCTAGTTTTGTTAGCATCTCCACTTCTTCTCTTCATTCTTTGAATCTATATTTATATATGTGTGCACTGTGCACCACAACCAGCATCCATCCCATACTATGGAATAGAATATACAGCTTTTCTTGAATATTTCATACGGACATTATATGACTTTTTTTATGTACGCTGCACATCGCCAAATGTAATGCATGGAGAGTACAAGAATTTTGTTCGTTTCCTTTGCAGTTTGCATATATGATCAAACTGACCTTGGAGTCGGTTTTTTTTCTCTGCACAAATTTTTTTTTCCGAAATGAAAGAGTGAATTGGGAATGAGAGAGAGAGAGAAGGAGCGGACAAGTATATAGAGAAACTATACAGTTGGTAATGCATCCCTCCTCCTCCCATCCTACCGCATCAATTGACTTTTGGTTTTGACTTTATAATATGTTATTTATTATCTTTGGTGGCAGTCAAGTCAACTGAAATGCGTTTCTTCTCCTTCTCCTTTTTCTTCTCTCCATCTCCTTGTCCTGCTCCTGTGTTTGTCTCTCTCTCTCTCTCTGTTGTACATACACCATAATTCCTTTATATTGTGTATTCCAATGCCATAACCTACTATACGAAAACCACCATTCATTACATTACACAACAGCCTGACATGCTGCTGCTGTTTCTCCAGTCCTTTTTCCTTATATTTCCTCCTGTTGCTCTCCTCCTCTTCTTGTCTTGTCCACATTCCGCTTAATTATAGAATCTCCAACACACACACACATAGACAGTCACACCACCAAACAAGAGGGATATGTTTCTATTTTGTCACAATATGATTATCCATGGAATTTCCTTCTCTCTCTTCTCTCCAGTTCTAACCCTAACAATTTTGCAACTCTATATCCACCTCCCTATATCCATCTAGTAGTACATGAGGATCATTGAGACAAATGTATACAATATATTTATAGGAAATCAAAATGGATAATTCGACAGTTACACGTACTCCACTATGTATGTGTGTGTGTATGCTGCCTCACAAAATTGGGTATGTAAATAGTAAGGAAGATGATGGGCAGAAAGAGTGAGTGCATCAAGGGATAGGATAATTTGACAAACTTTCAATGGAACAAGTTTGCCATTTTATATGGACAACAAACAGGGTGATATCTGTGTCTGTGTATTATATGAAGTGTGTGTGTGTAGTTTACCACACACTATATATACAGCTACTACTACACTACTACATCAAGGCAGCAAGCCACCTTATGTTTGATCTCTTGATGGTGTTGGTTTTTGGTGTTGGTTAGGGTTGGGTTTCATAATAACCTTCCGTATACTCCTCACTATATATGGGGCTACACTGACTCTCTGTCCTCTCTCTCTCCCTCTGTGTTGAGAGTGCTGAGAGTGGATCCAAATCCAGACTCGATAATATGTGTATTAGTCATGTATACACGATAGTGTGGATGCTGAAACATAGGTTTTTGTGGCAAGTTGAGAATTACGGAACATAGAGAAGGACTACATGAGAGAGAGAGGGAGAGAGAGAGGGATGTGGATGTGATATGGAGATAGAATTTTTGGATGCACTATCCACCTACCCTATCATATATGTAGTATGTACCATTACCAAAAATACAGGACACATATACGTCTCTCTCCTATGCTAATATTATAGTTGTTGTGGGGTGCTCAACCACCACAGTAAGATGTATTTTGAAGAGAGAGAGAGAAAGGTAGCTGGAGGTATGTGTGTGTGTATTATAATAAGTATAGTCCACACACACACTCACACATTACAAATGTCATGGGATGTGTAGAACTGTAGAGTAAGAGTAACATGTGAATATGCTGTTGCTTTTTGACTCTACACTATGTGTAGTACGTACTGTGTGTAGTGTGTGTGTGTGTTGGAGTGTAGTGTGTTTTGTTCTATGTGTGAATGTTGTTTTGTAGGAGTTTTATTTTATAAATGCATCCCATGGCTTCCTTCGCCTTTTAGTCTGCACTTTGCTGCATCCTAATGCTGCAATTGCATCGAACAATCCACACACAACTATCACAATCATATATAACTATACACACACACACACTACACACATTACATTGACCACTCACAGCTACTTTATCCTAACCACACAATTGATTCCATTATCCCGGTTTACTTTGTGTACTCACTCTCTTTCATTCTTCTCCTTCTGATCATCACTTTATCCTTGTGTTCCCATGTCAGTCTCTCATATGGTCCACACTTTACACCATTCTCATTTATTCCCCCGGTTTCATCCAATCACTCTTATATCTCCATCATTGGCTATAAATCCCCGTCTTGTTTACTCTCTCCTCTCCTTTACTCTATTATTGTGTAATCCTCCCTCACCTCCCACACACACACACCCTCTTCCATTGGTACACATGACCGTTACCAAGTGCACACACAATTTTTTGATAAAATTTTTTAATTCTACGATCATTGTTTCACATTACTTTGAGTGTACCAATTGAACACACAAACACACACGCACACACTTGTTGGGCATTTTCCCTCGTGTTTTTTGAATACAATCATCTTCTTTTGTGTGGTTTGAGAGTCAAACAATTTGGGTCAGAGGAGCCGGTGCTACACACACATAATGCACACATCAAGCATTACTTGTGACTGTTTTTCGGATTGTGGGGGAGCAACAGGCATTCCTGGAGTTTGTCTCTTTTAACAATCATACTAACTACAGTTTGAAAATTTGGATTGGGAAGTTTGTTAACTAAATTCTGTGTTTCGTGAGTGTACAATTTGGGAGTGTGTAGAATTGGAGAGCATTACATTGTACTGTGTAGTGTTGTAAAAAGTCAATAGAATTAACTGACCGCTGACAATCCGAGGAGAGGTGCTGTCCTTTTTTCTACATCAGGGAATTTGAGCGAGCTACTTTTTTTACTTTTACTCCCTCCACTTCTACAATTAAACTTTAGTTACTAAAGTGCTTAATAATTTTAAAGTGACAATAAAAAAAGGTGTACAAACAAGAAATAGACTATTTCTATGCTTGCCATACAAAGAAGGGGACAATTGTTTTTTACAAAAGGAATTTTTTTTACAAAAGAATTGAGTGCAAAAAAACTTACGATTAGCTTTGGACTTCCGAGGTTCCTAAGAGAAGAAGGGATCTTCATTTTATTATGTCACTTGGATTGACATCTCTATGAGGTACGTGTCCCAATCATTTATAAACTATTTGTAAAATTGAAGCATCTAATCATCCTCTTTTCTCATCCAATTGAAGATGAATTCTTCCTCATCTTCCTCTGCAATTTGTGGCTCCCTGTGTTCGATCATAAATATCCTCTTCAGTGGACTTTTCGCATATTTCATGCTTATTTAATTCTCTTTACAAACCCGCCATTTACATACGTGGATCTTTTGTGTGTACTTTTGGGTGTACACAATCAAATCGAAACTATTTTTGGGGAAGTTGAATTACCGTTTGAACTGTGTATCCTCTACAGGGCCATACACATTATCGTAATACTAATTTATATTTAATGTACAAATATTTTACTATTGAAGAAAATATGATTAAAACAAGGATAAATTCCCTTTCTCTCTCTCTCTCTCTCTCTCTCGTCTAATGTATTTGTACTTCACACTTTTTTATGGCTTCCTATAATGAAAATTGTGATACGGTCATTTACCATCGTAACTCATTCCTCTCCTTCCAAAAGTGATGATGTTCTTCTCAACTCAATGCTGAGGAACCCTACCACTTGTTTACACACTTGTGTGTGTCTGAACTCTCAACTTAATCCTCTCTCTCTCTCCTTAGTCAGTACAAAATGTTGGATTAATATTGTAAAAAATCATAACATTTATCCTGAACATCAATACAAGTAAAAACAATTCCATTACTCCTTCCCTCCACACTCACACACTACAATGAAATGAAAGGGAAGGTGAGTACCACTCTCTCTCATCCCTCGCCTGTGTTTCCATGTTGTGTTGTATCCCTCAAATTGAGAGTGTAAAATTTGGATATTACTACGACCGTACTGAAATAGAAAGAGAGAGAGATTGTAAGTTAGCCAATGAAATAATAATTAACAGGACATTAACAAGAGATTTTGCTTAACTTGTTTACGATCAAAAGGGAGGAGATACACACACACGGGAGAGGGGTCTCTCTTTGATGGAAAATCTGAGTATCATCTGAGTAACTATATATTAACATTGTGTGTGTGTATTATAAATAGTAGTTTGAACCCATTTCAAGTGTTTTATTGGAAAATCATTAAAAAATTCACATAAAAAAGTTACACACACACGCCTCACACCTCTAGGCAAGTGCCCATGCATACCACCGTACACTTCTATAGTAGAGAGAGAGAGAGAGAAGGGGGGAACCTTTTTACGGTATATGATCTAATTCGACTCGTTGATTTTATATATAACTCTCCTTCCCTCTCTCTCCCTCTCTCACACACACACTTACAGCGAAAGACCACATGCATATAAATATATTATTACACCCCATGTGTGTCCGCGTGTGTGTGTGTAGAGTCCATGTTATCATCATCATTTTAGCTGCACTTGAATAATTTCATGGCAGCATCTTACAGATAATCAACTCCCAAACTCGTAAACCAGTCTAGATTATAATACCATTGTACATAATCACTCTCTTATAACTATATGAAGTGTACACGCATGTATAGCACACACACACTCTCCCATGTACAGTACCTCGATTGTTGGCTACGGGGGGAGGGTATTTGAGGGTGATCTACTGTACTGTAGAGTGTAGGAATGGATCATCTTAATTCCGCATTCACGGAAGCAACATGCATAAATTTGGATATGGTAGTCTGATTGCTGTTTTTTTTCCTCTCCCCAAAAACCATATTAAAAAGAGAGTGCAAAAAAATTGCAATTTTATTACGAATGAAAAATGTACGGAGGAGAAGGAGGTACAACGTACGAGAGAGAGAGACAGGAAAGGAGGCCGTTAGAAATTTATCGGAAATAGAATCTCTCAACAACGTGTTTTTGCACACACACACACACACTCACACAGAGAGACAAATGTATATATAAAACAAGTGAATAACTTTTGAGTACATTTTATTTGTCTTATTTTACTCCTGATGGATGTGTGTCTGAGGAGGAGGAGGAGAGGATAGTTAAAAGTGAAACTTGTATTTGGCAAAGAATTGTAATATTATTCGAACACGAAGAACAAGAACGAGAATGGAGGATGAAGACAGAATTTTTTTGAGTTCGGAGACAAATGTTGAATCTGACACGATGGGAAGAAAAATTTATTTTATTGAGGATGAAAACAAAAATGAGAGAAATGTGCATAAGAGGTGAAAAAAATTTCAACAGTCATTGTCAATTCTCATTTGGAGCAACAGCTGTTGTTGTTTCATGCAAAAGCTGTCAGATTTGAGGATACCTTGTAAAGGTGGTTGTGTGTGTGTGTGTGTGATGGATCTCATTTTTCACGACATTCTCTGTCCCTGTTAATTCACGTCAGGAAATCAGGAGCTGAAAAATCAAACATTTTCTCATACAATCCCATTCCTCCTGAGCGGCTCCATATTTTTTTCCTAAAATTTTTGAATGTAAATTAGTAACGATATGATTTTTTTCGATATTCCACTTTTTGTGTCTAGGCTGTCAATTGTAATTTGTACACACACACACACAAAGAGGGAAATGTGTACACCATGCGGTACACGCTGGAAATTTGATGGTCAAGACTACATACCATGTAGAACATGTAGACTGTACTGTAAGAAGGATACATGTAGGACTGTGTGTGTCTGGATAGAATATGCAAATTGGAACAAGAGTGTGTGTGTGTGTAAAAAACTTTCTTTTGTTTTGGATATACTCCTGAAAACTTGGAGGGTATAAAAAAAAGAGAGAGAGAATGGTTGCCACTTGAGCTTGACTCTAAACGAGAAATCGATTAGTTGTACTTGATAGGATGTGTGTCTGTGTGTGTGGAGAGAGAGGGGCAACTGAACTAGCCAATCCATTTACATGTGCTAAGTGTCGTTTTTTCCCCTTCTCCCTCCCTTCCTTCACACACACACACACACACACCAGTCAGTGAGTCAAGTCGGGCCGACTTTTACACAGACACACACCTCCCTCCCAAAAGAGTGTCCATCAAAAGAAGGAGCGGCGGCTCATTTATGCGTAGAAAAGGACGGAGCAAAGTAATTTTTTTTGAGAATGACTTGGGCCGAATTTATAAAGGAAGAGTCAAGACTTTTATCTGTATTTTCTGAAAATGGCCTAAAAAATTAGTTCCAACTTCAAGCTGTAGAGTACAAAATTTTGTCATTATCCTCAGAAGAATCTCTCGAAAATTTTGCACAATTTGAAAGGATATTGAAAAATGGAGAAAAGGGGGCAGGGAAAGAACCGGAGGAAAATTGTGTGTGTGTGTGTGTGGAAGAGAGAGAGAGAATTTATGAGCATATGGTCGTTAATTATCAATGTTATAGTTTGAGAATTGTGATTATGTACGTACCCTATGTGTGAGTACGAAGGAGAGAGAATTGGAACAAGGAAAATGAAGAAGAGAGGCTAAAATTGAAAATTTTAATAGTGTCATACCTTCTCTCTCTTTCCCTACGTGTGCCTGTGTGTGTGTGGGTTGAAGGAGAGTAGTCAAGTCTGTTGGAAATGAGGGAGAGAAGAGTCGATTAGAAAAAGTTTGCACTCTTCACCGTCACTCTCTATCGTGTTAAAAGTAAAAGAGTTTTACCCTGTCGATTGGCACACACACATTATAATAGTGACACACGAAGAAAAGAGAGAGAGATAGCTGGAGTGTGTGTGCAAAGGATTGGAGTGTGTGACGATGTTCCTTCCTGTCCAGAATGGAGAGTGACGGAAGGAAGCTTTTGTCTTTTCAATCTATGAGTTTTGACAAGATTTCTCCTTTTCCTACATAAAAAGCTGCGTAAAAATTCTCTTCCAGAATATTTCTCAATCTTTCAACCATACTGGAATTTTTCTTTATTTAATTCTAAATCAACTTAACAGCTACATGGGAACACAAATGGTTCAGGATTCTTTTTTTTGAAAAATTCCGATTGATCATGTGAAAATATGGCTAGACACGATTTGTTTATTCTCCAAATTATTACGCCTTGTGAAAAACGGAGTAGGATGAACGTCACGAGAGAGGAACACAATGGAGAACTGTCATGACTGGTGTAATATGACGAGGGCATTGATTTCATCCCAAGTTTCATGATTATTAATCGACGTCGTATAAAAACAGAGAGACGGAATGCTAGTCAAATTTCAAAGATTGGAGAGAGAGAGAGACACACACACACAACAAATCGTATTCGATCCTCAAGTTCAAGGTGTGATTAAATTTATGGAAAATGAAATATCTTCGATAAATACATATCCCTCGTCATCTACTGTTCTGTCATTACCAAAGAGAGAGAGAGAAGAATTGTTTATGACAATTTTTTAATAAATATTTTGATCCAAAAGCGAGAGAGATATTTGTGGGGAAAAAGGGCGAAGGAAATTTATGGAGGAACAAAATCCATGTGAGATGGATATTCTACTTACTGTGTGTGTGTGTTGAGGATAGGAAAGAAATGATGATATAATAATAATGGTGAATGTAAGAGAGAGAGAGAGAGAGAAGAGAGAGGGTGTGTGTGTGGACAGTGTAATTTTGTGCTGGGTAATTTGCATGTGTATGGCAAATTTCCTTTTTCTTCTTGTGTGGCACTCACCTTATATCCTTATATTATATTACATCCCTCTTCCCTTCTACAATCTACACCACCAAGGCTAATGACCAGTAGCAGAAAAGAGAGTAATAAAAATTTCCATGAGTCAATTAAATGGGGAGGATGGGTCGTAAATTAGAATATTATTTTTTGATCAAACTCCATTCAAACCATTCAGCCATGGATTTTTTTGGATGAAAGTTTACATATTAATTCATTGTGTGGGTTCACAAACTTTAGAAGGAGGGAGTAAGACAGATATGCAAAAATCTTTTTATATTGCCAAAATGTAAATGGAACTGACATAAAATATATTAAAGCAAATTTTTTTAAAAAAAGATGATCTTAAAACTGAGCAGATGGTCTGTACAACAAAGATGCAATAAATCCTCCTGGATCATCTCAACAATTTTATTATTAAGACACACTTCTTCCTTTTATTATTTTTTATTGTAGTGAATTACAGTTTATCCTTCGCTGTAGGTAAAAATCCAATTTTCCCACGCACAGCTTCTTTAATCATCAGCTGCAAAAATCCTTCAATTCCATATTCTACGTGTGTCAAAATTTGGCAAGAAACAACCAAATTTTACGAGTGGTTTTGAGCAAAAATTCAAATCCTAGGATGGAATCCTAAATTTTGTAAAAAATATTGTCACAGTTTGAATTAAAAAAGATTAATTTATTCCACGTGTGACATTTACCATTTTGAATGCGTGTGTCAAAAAACGTGATTAAAAAAAGGCTATGCATATTACCCCACACACATAGAGAGACACACACACGGAAAATGTGCAGGCTTGACTTTTTCGGGGAGGATAAGAGAGAGGGAGAAGGAGGTTGACAGCATGACTATGCATGAGACTCGTAGAATATACATGTACGACCACCCATGCTAATGTGATAGAAGAGTGGAGTGAGGGAGTTGTGGGGGGTTGGAGAGAGGAACATGGTAAATGGAAGAGAGAGAGAATGTATGTGTGTGTGTGTGTGGAGGAGAGGAGAGTTTGAGAAGAAAGACGTGAGGTCGAAATTAATTTTTTTCTGCCTCCAGTATGGCCGTCAACTAGAGGGGAAAGTAAAAGTAGGATAGCACACACATGCGCTCGTCTCAAAAGCCCCGAAAAATGAACTTTATCGATTATTTTTTATCCCAGGGATTTTTACTGGGGGTGCTTCATACTCTTTCTCTTTCTCTCTCCGTCCTGTCAGACTCTCTCTCTCCTTTATAGCAGTAAGAGAGAGAGGGAGAGGGGGAAGTCAGCAAAAAGCAGAGAAAAGACCATGAGGAGAAGAGAAGAGGAGGGAGAGAGAGAGAGAGAGGAAAAATCCTGGCGTTTCTCTCTTCCGGGCAAAAATACTAACGCTCTAACTTTATACTAAATCTACATACAGAAAGACAGCGTGTGTATGTGGGTGTGTGTGTGTGTGCCTCGCAAACTCATAGGATGATCTAGGAAAAGAGAGTGGCTATGCCAACAGTCTAAAGTTATTCCATATATACACTCTTCCATGTAAGACCCAATCCCACTGGAGTAGATTGAGTGCCTTCATATATACTATACACACACACGTACACACGGTCCTACGTACTCTATAATGTAATAAAATTGGAGGAGGAAAGAAGAGAAAAAACATTAGCAGCAACTTTTGCCCTTGTCTCTTCTTTTCTCTTCCCTACAGAAGAGAGTCCTCACAGAACAAAACAGCGAAAAAGAGAGGATCTTCAAGGAATGGGAAATCCTGGAGTTCCTGTCCTATTTTGAAATCCTATTTCAAAACTCCATGAAGTGTCCTCCATGAAGTTTACTCCTCCAGGAGGGAAATGATTGTTGACATTTTGTACCCATTTTTTTGAATTCTACACAACCATTTTATGATGGTAGTCTAACTTCCGTGTCCTTGACAGTACTAAACTCTCCCAAATAACGTGTGTGTGTGTTGTTTATTTCCAAAACATTCGCAAATAGAGTGGCGCCAAAAAAATCCACATTTTCATCGTCTCATAATTTAGATCATGGAATGATGGTCGTCTGCGTCAGTGTCTTTTGTATAAATATTTTTTTTGTTTTTTGTTTGTCACTCCTCTTCTTCCAAAGAGGAGGGGAAAAAGACGACGGATGATCATGGCGCCAAACTATCTATGTAACAATCTTTCTCTCTCTCTCTCCTTCTTGTGTACAGAAGCTATTGCGCATTTTATCCACGAAATGTACACACACGTACGTACACACACAGAAGAGTATTTTTGAGGCCGCTAATGTTTTTTTCCCTTCTACAGTACAAATATAGATTCAAATTTGCAATCCTCCATTTCTATTTCTTTCGTTTTTTATGCCTCGTGTCCTCCTGCTAACTATATTCATTTCGATGTACAATGAAATTGATTGTCCTGATGTAAATTCACTGTTAATGTGAATTACACACACACACACTCACTCACCCTCACAAATATATGTTGGTGGTGGGGGTCATAGGAACAAAAGTGTGTGTGTGTTCATGTTGTATAGTTGAAATTGAGGATAGTCCATGTATTTTGAAGAGAGACTAGATTAATCTCGATCCCTATTCCAATTATTTATACCAAAAGTTGGGGGATAAAAAGGTCAAAGCGACCAAAAAGTGCATAACCGGAATTTGCCATATTGATGACTGTTGACTAGTTATGTGTGTGTTCTATCTGTTTTATCCTTTATTTCGTGTGTGTGTGTGGAAATTGTACATGGAATTAGCATATGTATCTCCATGGATCTGGGCTCTGTACTCTATTTTCCATAATATGACGAGATAGGCAGGAAAGTTCATTCATAAGCTTGAGCAACAGTACAAACAGCAGTCAGCAGTACTCCACACACACACACCAGAGTATTTCTTATAAATGTAGGAGAGAGAGAGAGGGAGAGGGAGGGAGGGAATAATGTGTATAATGGCAAGTCGTTGATTCTGTCAAGTGACACAAATTTAACTTGTCTTGACTTGTCTCGTCTCCATTCTGTCGCTTTTCCTTCCCGTTTTTCAACTTGCCGACTGTCACGAGTTGCAAGGCTGTTCCTTCTCTCTCTTTTCTCTCAGTGTGTGTGTGTGTGGATCGAATCATATAGAAGAGTTGCAGTTTAAACATTGCACCCTACCGTAAAGTTTTTCTATACCGTAGTCTCTCTAATTAAAACCCGGGGAGGTTTCCATTCCATTCCCACCTTTCTCAGTAAAACATTTAAATTAAATTCAAATTTCATGACAAATTTTTGTGATCCATACTGACGTGTAACTGAGTAATAAAGAGGGAATTGAGAGGGAACTTTTGAAATGGAAATATTGAAGACGGTAGTCAAATGAACGTTTTACAAAATTGCTTTTGGGAAAGGATTATGAATGTTCAAGACAGTTTTTCTGTCACATTTTGACAAAATAAATGTAAAATATGGAGAGTCCATCCTCATCATATTCCTCCACACACACACACACCCTGCACTCCCACACACACACGACTATTAACTTGGTCGAGGAAGAGTCGAAAGAGGAGAGTTTAATAGGATAAATTTTGTAAATGAACTTAAACTATGAACTTTAAGGTTGTTATCACCATATTGTTCAGTCCATTTTGTAGGTCGATTTGATAAACTCTTGCCCAGTTTTCCTCTCTTCTCTTTCCCTCCACACACACACACATAGAAGCACACACACACACAGTATTATCACCCACATTTCTGTTCCAGGAAGTGAAGTTTTTTGATATCAAAATTTTTTTCCACTATACAATTTTAAAATAAAAAATTCTAATCATATTTAATGCTTGTTATGTACCTTCCATTTTGGAAACAGTATTTCTCTCTTTCTCTCTAGCGTGTGTGTCTACTCTACATGGCGCTTGGTATTGTGGGGAGGGTTGACTTGTAGTTGGGGATTGTTAAGTGGATGAAATAAGGGTTGTAAATCTGCGGAGTTGAGAATGTTGGCGGTTTCGTTGGTGGGTCGCGGTGTCCCTCCTCACTCACCCGCCCAATGTATGTACTTTATCTTCTCTCTCTCATTGTGTGTGCCTGTGTGTGTGCGCTTTCTGCATCTACACACAAAAGTGTGGGGAAATCAAGAGAGTAAGACATGTAGCCACTTTTCTCTCTCTCATTTCTCTACAAAATTCTCCATTGCTGGATGACAAGGCTATAGGCTGAAATTTTCCTTGGAAAATAATGGAGGAAGAGAACCCAGAAGTTTTGTCCCGTTTCCCGACTCACAAGAGAGAAAAGTCGGAGGTTTTTCTTATACATTTTGTTATAAGAAAAAGTGAGTGGCTGAGAGAGAGAGTGTGTGTGTGTGGAATTTTCCTTGGCTGAATATCACAGGGACGTGAAGATGATGAAGAAGGGGGGACTAGAGAGAGAGGCAATGGAGGAGGAGGAGGAGGAGGAGACTATGGGAGTTAGTTAAGGAACTGAGGATGGAAATAAAACCTTGAGGGTAATCAAAGGGCCATTGCTATGCGTTATTGTCCCTCATTTGACTCGACATCCCTTGGAGCCGTTTTAGTTTTATGTTCGTCTGACGTTTTTCCAAAAAGTTTCTCTCCCTCTCTCTCCCCTTCTCTTTCTCTCTCTCCTTTTCCCAATGATTTATTCTTGTGTCGTGCGACTTGGGCTCTTCAACAAACTATGGAGTAATTCTAGAGAAATGAGATAGACGAAGACTCTGTGCCCCTCCCTCTCTCTCTCTCTTTGAATGTAAAATGTGTGTACATGTATAATATTCAAACTTAATTCTATAACTAGTCTTGTTAGGATGGTTGCTGCTGCTGCTGGTCGGATGGTAGACAGTCCCTTGTTCTTGAGAAATCTTTTTTGAAATCATTGAGACAGTAGACAAGGAGACTAGACACAATGACAATGGGGCGCAGAGAGAGAGAGAGTGAGAATGAGAGGAGGACAGAGTGTGTCAAATATCCGATTTTGATCAACAAAATTCTCTCTTGGTCAAGTTCTGATTTATCAAACCAAAAGTTTTGAAGAGAGAAAGCGGAGACAGGGGGGAAATTTACTAAGAATTTTGAGTCTGTCTTTGAGAAAAGAATTTAAATTAAATTCATTTTTAAATTAAATAGTCCACTACTCAATGCTTCCATAAAATAAACTTTTTAGGTATGACGTAAACTCCAATTAGCCAAGGCTTGGTAAAAATAAAGACTACAAGACTACCCACACGAAAATTACAGCAAAAAATAGAGTGTGTGTGTGTGTGTGTGTGTATGGAATTTGAGGAAAAAATGTGACGGAGGTTCTTGAGACTTTTTAAAAGAGCGCTTGCGTTCATCATTAACTTTTTCTTTCTCTTTCTCTTTTCTCTTGCGCTCGGGTTATTTGCTCTGCTCCACTTGTTGTACATAATTTTGTTTCTCGTCTCGTTACGACGGAAAAAGAAGTCTCCTCCTCCTCTCTCTCCCCTCTTCTTCCTATAAGCACACACACTCTATCTTCTACTAAAGAAAACTTGTGTGCCTAGTACAGAAGAAGAAGAAGAGAAAGTCTCGTCGTTTCTTATACTTTTTCCATTTAGAATCCAAGTCAGTCATCCATCCAGCCGATACACCAGTCTGTTCCACTTTCCTCCTCCTTCAACAAAGTAAAAGGGGAAGCTGACTGAAAAGAAGAACATTTTAAGACTTTCCATACACACACACCCCCTCCTCTCTCTCTCTCCGCTATACGTATACACAGTTTTCTTTATTCGCATCAAGTGTACAGAGGATGGAAGGTGGAATTGAAAATGGCATTAAGTCTGACGTGAGTATTATGATGCTTCATGGTACGGGGAGATAGAGGGGAGGTAGTGCCAGCACAAGATTAAATTTACATTTACATACAACAAATGTTATGCCTACCTTCTTTCTCCTTTCTCCCTCTTTCCATCCCCTCCCTATACACACTGTGTACATGTACCTGTTTAGAATAAGCAGAGAGGAAGAGGGAGTACACATACATATGTAGTTGAATACACGTGGGATGTATAGTTTTTGTAGAGAGTCGAGTTGAAGAGAGAGAGAAGAGGGATGGAAAGAATGAGGAGGACTAAAAGAGGAAAATAAAGGAGAAAGAAGAAGAAGAAATGAATGTATGGAGATTCATCCAAGAGAAAAGACTAGAGAGAAAGAAAGAGAGAGTCCTGAGAAAGTAGAAGAAGCAAAACTTTTGGGAATTTTCTTTCAGTATTTCCACCCACCATGCCATGCTTCACCATTGGTGGAAGAGGGAGAGAGACAGAGAGAGAGAGAGATGCAAGTTAAGGTTGCACAAGAAAAGACCAAGAAGAATATAAAGAAGTTGAGGAGAAAGAGAGTAAAAAGAGCTTAGGAGAAAAGGGACATGCCATATATATATGTAAGGGAGGGAGGGAGGAGGAGAAAGACTCAAGACAAGAAATTCGTTAGCTTTATAACTTGCATTAAATGACATGTGTATATCAGGGGAGCTTTTTGTACATGTGTATGTGTATAAGGAGGGAAAAGATAGTTGACTAGATAGACAGCAATGTGGAGCAGGGAGGGAGGAGGAGGGAGCTGTATAAAAGAGAAAAGTATGTTAGAAAAGAAGAAGCGAGGCTCGAGTTTTTATCCGAGGGGAGTCTTTCAAGCATCTCGAATATTTTCTCCAGCAACTCTACTCTTCTCTCCCTCTCTCTCTCTTTCTCTCTGTATATACGGGGGAAAGAGGGAAGAAAAGAGGGAAAAGATGGGGAAACTTTTTACTCAAGTACTTAATTTTACACCGTAGTTTTTCCCTCTTTTCTCCCTCCACACACACACTCCATACATCGTACACTGGTGTACATATTGAGGTATACGCTATTGAAGAGAGAGAGACCATGGAGCATCCATCAATCTAGATAAACTTCTATCATAGGACGATATTAGATTGGGAGGCCAAAGACTTAGAGCATTAGACACACAGTCTAATATATTATTAAAAACTTCATCCACTATTTACTATGACACCATTAGTAATTTTATTACATAGAAAGAAGTCTGGAGAAAAGAACCCAGCTTTCTCTTCCCTCTCCTTAGTTTCTTTCTCCTTAGTTTTTACCAAGGACAAAAACTATACCCCATTTTTAGTCTTTCTTTTCTTCTCCCTCTCCCTCCTTCCCCCTCCTCCACACACACACACACTTCATAGACTCTACCATAAAAACCCGAATTTCTCTACCCCCGAAAAAGTGAGGAGGAGGAAGAAGAGCTTTTGTACATAGTTTCTACTGGACTTTGTACATTTCCCTCAAAAGGCAAAATACCATGCCATGTCTATCCTCCTCAACTCTGCTTCTTTCACTCTCTCTCAACATTGCATCGCTATGTGAAAGAGTGCGGAAGGAAAAGCGTTTTAAAAGACTAAAAGAGAGTGGATGATAATATAAAGTTTTGTCATAAAATTCCAACCCAGCTTCTTCTTCCTTTAAAAGTGTACAGAGAGTAAAGAGAGAAAGAGAGGCAGGGAAAGTAAAGAAGCTTGTAAATTTTAATCTAAATTCTTGAGATCGCTTCCATATGTACAGGCAGATGTACTCTCTCCCTCTCTCTCTCTTTTTGGTGTGTGTGGTGCCAGATAACTATGTTTGACGTCTTCTTGATACACAACAAGGGAGAGTGAGGGAGGCTAAGAAAATTTCTATGTAAGGCATAGAGAGAGAGAGAAAGAGAAAAGTCTAATCAGTCTAACTGCACATTTGTATTACAGCCCATATACGTGTGTGTGTGTGTGTGTGTGTAGAAGAGGAAATGGGAGATGTAAGAACATGGAGTTTTGCTCCCGGCTTTTCTTTCCACTTTCGATCTTCTTCTACAAGAGAGTTACATGATCAGCTCACATCATCACAGGAGTAAAAGAAGGAGGAGGAGAAACAAGGCCTTTTTTAGTTACAACACACACACACTAAGGAGGAGGAGGCCTACAAACACTTTGTGTATCATTTCTTGTCTTTTCGCCTCGAAGGGAGAAGAGTAGAAGGGAGAAGAAAGGGAAGCGTCTCTGAAAGTCTTCGTTTTCGTCTTGTACGTCAAAAAGAGGGAAGGAAACTCTGGGTTGCATGTAGGATGGAGGATGTGCAAATATTAAATTATTCAATGGATAAAAGTAAGCAAAGGATGCGAATGTGTAAGGTGTAAGGAGGATATTCTCAGAAAATTTGGTGGATTTAACAAGAGGAACGTGGTTTCCCCTCTCTTCCTCTCTCCATATACATTTTATGGGTAAAATTTTGAGAAACGTGTGTGTGTACATGTGTCTGTTTGGAGAAAATTCATATTAATATTTCCACTCTCTTAGCCTTCCTCTAATATTATAAAAGAGTGTGTGTGTGTGGAGGAGGGAGGGGGATATTTACAGGGAGAAAGTAGAAAATTTTCCACAACCCAAGCCAAAAGGAAGAAGAAAAGTGAAAGAAGGCTAGCCTCTCTCTCTCTCCCTCTCACCATCTTTGGTTAAATATTTTCCGGTAAAATATCCTCTTTTGGTTTTCCTCAACATCAACATTCGGGAGACTAAGAGAGTGAGACGTTTTCTGTCTCTCTCTTCCCGTCTCTCTCCACCTTCACGGCTGAAGGTGGAACCTTTCGTTTCACATAGCATGAATGTAGACGTTAGACCCTCCTTTGACTTTTGTATGGAAATGCAAATTATAAAAACTTTTTTTCCCGGGGGTTCTCTTTCAGTTGAGAGAGGGGAAGAGGGGGAAGGAAGAGGAGGAGGGGGGCGTGGCTAAGTTGGCAGGGCCAACTTTTCCTTAATGTTTTATAGACTTTTTTGGGGTTCATTATCTGTGAGTCGAGTGTATAGACCATTTTTTTGGTGTCTAGAATTTGGGACGGCTGAAGGTCCTTTTTTACCCCCCTCTCTTTCTCTCTCTACACCATGGGAGTGTGTGTGCTTGAGTGTATAGGGTTGTGTTGAGGAGGAGGAGGATTTTTTCCATTAATCCTACTTTATTCTGAATGTGACAGTTGATCCCTGCCTATTTTCAACATGCAATGCAGAGTGCAATGGGAGTTGAGGGAGGGATAGAGAAAAATTAAAAGAGAGAAAGAGAGAGGGAGAGGGAAAATTAGAAGGTAACTTTTTGAGATTGGGAAAACATGAAAGGAAACATTTCGTCTTGTTAGAGAGAGTCAGAGGAGGAGGAGGGATTGGGAGTCATAATCAGGACAATCTGATGGTGGAATTGTACAAAGGATCGTGTGGAGCTTTTGTAGAATGAAAAGAAAGGATTAAAAATGTGGGGGAGGAGAATGAGAATGCAGCTGAAAATTTTTTGACTGGATATTTACTAATGAGAAGGAAATTCGAGAATGACTGAAGTATTTTGGGAGGAAAAAATTTTAATTGCCAGTTTAGACTGTCGAGATTACAATGTAATTTAAACCCCAGTTTTTTAAAAAGGGGCAAGAATTTAGGAATGAATACAATTTTAGAGTTTCAAAAATTTGGGTAATTACATTTGCTTATCTGGAAACTGTCAACAATTTTATTAAATGCACAGTATTCAAAAATGGTAATGACGGTGTCGAACCTGTTCATTATTTTTCTGTACTATCTTTATTTACAATATTTTGATAGCCAAGAGTATTCTTCTTTTCATATTAAATATAAACGGATTTTAATCAATCGACTCCATTTCCTTTGATTGTGTTGTATTGTGACCAGAATTTATATTTAATGAAACATTTCTTTCAAGGGCTTTCCCCTCCCACTCACCCTTACCTGTCTCTTTCTCTCCCATTATTTTCTAAATGGAGGATGAGGACGAGGACAAGTCATAATTATATAATGAGACACTCTTTTATAATACTTTCCTTGTCTCATCGTATTCTTAGAAAAAAAAGTAGTGGCGTCACAACCCGGGAGAGAAAGAAAGCGGGTAGACGACTGTCCTTTGATTTAATCACTGGAGCCTCTTAATTACAACTGAAGCGGCGTTGTTTTATTTTTACGCCTACACACAGCCACCTTCAATGCAGTCATCTATAAATCGCATTTAAATCCACAATAAGTTTCTAAATATTAAGTTACTCCAATGGACATTATTTTTTTGTCCAGTTCAATTTGGAACAGTTTAGAAGGTCAATTTCCAAACAGTTGAATAACAAATCTATTTTGGTACTAAAATTCCCTCCTTCCCTCATCCTTCAAAAAGGTTCTTGTCTTGTGTCCACCTCCCATCCAAAAACACTATAGTTTGTCAATCATAAATCTAACAGGGACAACTTCTGATCATACACACTCCTTTTACATTCATTTCCAAATTTGAAATGGATTGTTGAATTTGTGATCAACTCGACTCTGTTGCTCCTCCTTTCTTTCCCTCTTCCATCACAAATAGAAAGAGAGTGTGTTAATTTTATCTGGACAGTGGATCTAATATTTAAATATTGTTGTTGGTTAGGTTTGCGTGACGAGGAGGGAGTTGTGTACATGTTGAAGTGTGTGGATTTTGTGAGAGGATTTTAAAATTGTGGATGTGGGGTTTTGGAAAAGATAATGATATAGAAGAGGACGGAGGAGGGCGTGTTATTCCCCTCTATCAAAAACAGTTCTACATTTGGTACATTGTTGAACAATAGACTAAGGAGGGGTAGTCTACACAACACACACGTATGTCTGTAACACAGTACACAGTAAGAAGAGTGTGTGTGTCTAGTGTGTACATACAAGGGTCTATGGAGTTGGATTCCTCCCTTTCCCTTTTTCCTTCCCTTCCTTTTTGTGGTCAGAATTAAGTCGTCAGTTTTAAACAACGTGGAAAATGTTCAAATGGTCACATATTTTATTTACTTGTGTGTATCCGAGAGCTCCGTGTCTACTCTCTTTTCCAGAGAGAGAGAGACTCAACAAACCCCGCCTTTTCATCGTTCAACTTTCTCTCTACTTTTTTTCATCCATACCCAAAACACACACACAACATGCAGTATCTCATTATGTGTGTGGCCTATACTGTCTATACTGAAGCTTTTAAGACGGCCTGGGCTACATGCAACCATTCCCCTTGTGTGTGTGTGTGTTTACAGAAACAGTCTTGGTCTTTTGTTCAAAAATTCTAAATTATATAGACGATTTTGGTTTTTGGACACTCCCTCCACTTCTCCCCTCCTTCTCTCCTTCGTTGTACAAAATGACTCCAATTAAATCGGAAAGTCAAATACCACACACGAGCACGAGTACAGTTCATTGATTTTCTCTCTTTTTTGTAAACGTTTATTTTTATTCTAGTCAACTTTCCAATCCGCAATAGCGGATTGAGATGGAAGTGGATTTGAGAATACTCAAAAACATGAGAATCAAATTGAGCATTTAATTCTTTAGAAAAAAAAATAATTGCGATATTTAAATATTAGATTAGAATTTTTGGTTCAATTTGGAAAATTATAAAATGGTAAAAGTCGGGTGGAGGATTTTGAATAGAAATTAGCCTACAAAATAAGCGTTCTCTGTGTATCGTATTGGATGAAACAATTCTCTTTTATTATTGACTCCCTGTCCTCCTCCATCCTCCTCTCAACTTTTGTGTCTCCATAATTAGACATCAATTAAGGAGTGATTTGATGAGCCCTCGTGGTTTCCCCACATTTTCTCCCTCTCTCTTTCTCTCTCTCTCAACCTCATGTCTATTCATGTTTTTCTAATTTACATCCATTTCCACCCTACATCTCTACACACACACACGTTGTGTATCTCCATTCAATTTCCTATACTTTTCTTGTGTCAGCGTTAGCAGGAGGTTGAGTCAGCGTCAGCAGATAATAAATGAAAAGCTTACAGATAATTAAAGATAACAACTGTCTTTCATTACAACCTTTTTTTCCTGACTCAAATGATAGCTCAATACAACTTTCCCTTTCCATTCTTCCTGTACTGTGCAATTCTTGTGAGACAAAAAAAGACAGTGCAGATGCAGTTCCAATTAAAATGTATGGCATAAAAGTGAATAATTTGAGTCATTAAATGCACCAAGATGAATGTCTTTGATTTCCTTCCCTCCCGCCCTCTCTCTCTCTCCCCCCTTTCTCCTTCAATTATTCCTTTTGATCAAAATAAATGCCGACATTTTCTCTCTCTCATCCAAGAAGAGAAGAAGGTGCTTCACCCAGAAAGAGTGAGAGAGAGAAAGAGAGAACCGGAAATTTTGTAATGGTAAAATAGACAAGAGAAGAGAGAAGAAGAGAGACTATTTGTCTACCCTGGAGTACAAAGCATATTAGCACCTTATTTACTTTTTAAATGCATTTCTCAGCCCCAAAATGAAATGAAGGGGAAGGACTTGAGAGAAAGGAGAGAGTGAAGAGAAGAGAAAGTGTGTGGGCTTCTCTCTCTTTCTCTCTCTACGTATCTCCGCTTTTCCTCTCCTCTGCAATGGATAGTTTTGAGTTTTCTGAGCAGCCTGGGGTAGCTTGATGTTTGAGGATTAATTAAAAATTTTGCATTAATTTCCTCGCTTGAAACACCCTCTCTCTTCCTCCTCATCCTCATCCATCCTCCTCCTTCTATACTTTCCCCTTGTCCTCATAAATATCCAGAGAACGTCTCTCTCTCTCTCGAGTGTGTACAACATCCAGAATTTTGCTGGCAATGAAATTTTTTGAATAATGCCTCGTACAAAGGGCCCAATTTAATTTCAGACTACAGCACAAAGAGAGAGAGAGATGAGGAGGAAGTGAAAATACTTAAAAATTCAGCTGAGGCTAATAGCCAGAATGAAGGAGGGTACACACTACACACACATGCACACAAGCGTGTGTGTGTCTGTGTGGGGGGAAAAAGTGGAGGTTATGGAGGAAGAAAACTGATTTTGATGTTGTTTTTGACTCTCTCTCTCTTCCAAGACAAAGATGAAGGATTTTCTCTTTTACGAGGTTCAGCCTTGTGTGTGTGTGTGTGTGTGTGGGGTTGAGGCCCTCCAGTTATGAGAGGAAGAGAGAGACTGGGAGTGAAGGGAAAATGAAACCAGGAAAAGGGAAATTAAGATGATCCTTCAGTTTTTCCTACTAAACCTTATAGCCATTTAATATGTACACTGCGTGTGTGTGTGTCTGCTCTGTTCTTTATTTGCCTGTGTGCACAATAAAGACTAATAGACGTTAAAGCTATTTGAAAGAATTACTGTGCCTCATTCCACTTTGTGTACAGGAATTTGTGTCAGATCTAATTGGAACTTTTTTCTACTCTCCTATTTTCCTTTTGGTCGGGAAAAATTGACATTCTTACATTGCAATTTATTTTTAAAAATAAAATAGACATTTAAATGAATGAAGATTAATAATTCTAATTTTACTGTCCTACTATTTGTATCGTCATTTTAAAAAAGAGAGACAAAACACCAGAAATAGATTTTTTGAATTAAAAAATCAGGTCAGTTAGTCATGGGTATCCAAATCCGTCTTTTTTGTGCTTCTAATTTAAATTGTCATTTAAATCTCTCTGCTCCACTTTCACGTCAAAAAAAGAATTTTTAAATGTGAATAATTTTTTTTTAAAAAAATGTGGACGCTCATCCCACATTAAGGCAGATTGATGACCTCCTTTACAGTTTTTTTCAAAATGAGATTTAAACATTTTCATTGAGGATAATAGTAGAATATCAGGCAACATGACATCCCCTTGCAATGCCATCGCCATGCAATGGAATAGAGATTGGATTGGTGAGACTATAAAAAATGTGTACATGAGGAGGAGGGAAGGTTGTGGAATTCAAGTAGACAAAACTTTAGCTGGGTGTGTGTGTGTGTGTATGAAAGAGAGAGACGTCATGGACGAGTAGCCATGAAGAACGAATTTTCTGCTCACTCAGACTCACAAAATGAATTAGTGTAATTCTTTAGCTCTCTCTCTCTGTACTCGTTGTAATATCCTCGTGGTGATATCTGTTTGTATGACACACATGCTCTTCTTCTGTGTGTGTGTGCGTGAGAGAGAGAGAAGGGGGGCAGGAAGAGGCGGGCGGAAGACTCATCATTTTTCAGTGTCTTTGGAAACGCCCAAATTTAGCCCATCATCATGGAGGGAAATATATATATATAGAGAGAGAGAGAGAGAAAGGAGGAGGCTTTGAAACAATTCAGAGGGCTGAGAAAAATGGAGTCGTCAAACTCTTTCTTCCGCGTTTTAAACCCAAAAAGAGTCGTCATCAACATGTAAAGCACAACTTTTCCTATCTCATTACGCAACTACTGTAAACACACACACAAATACAGAGACAGAGGGGAAGAGAGAGAGGGAAGATTTCTTGGGTTTTGTTCTATAAAAGCTACGCAGCGTGGGTAATTAAATTTTGTCATTATTTAATGATTAAGTTGCCGCCGTGAGGAGGATGAGAATGGTTCAAATATTTTTGAAAATATAAAAAAAAGAATAAATATTCTCTCTCCATACTATTTTCTCCTTAATGGTGATAGTAATAATGACTTCCAT
>WJFB01000486.1:0-59798 GCA_009870185.1 Pygmarrhopalites habei
CACATTCGTTGAAATTGGTCACCGTATGTAGAATTCTCAAGCCTTGGAACTTTGTCTCATTTTTTATTTGTGACCCGTTACCCCCGTTGACATTAAACCTTTACAATAAAAGTAATTGATTGGCTCTCATGATTATATCCATGATTAAAGCAATAATTATTAAAGATGATGTCAAAACGATGGTCAGTGCATACACCAATATCATTATATGAGGTGCAAGAATTCTGAACGAGAGTACATACAAACAACTTGATGACTTGGGTATTCCAAGTTCAACTCAACAACTTGGAATGTCTACCTTTAGACCCAAAATCTTCAAATTATCGACCTTTATCCTATGACACTGTTCAGGGTAAATCCCCGTGTCTCCTATCGATCACAATCGTGATTAGTTTCCTCTGAATGATGTATTGACAATAACTGTCACAAACATAAACATTAGGGATGGCAGAGGGGGGTCAATGGTCAAGCGAAACAAAAAGTAAAAAACTGATGTCACCACCTTTTTTGAATCAAAAGATTATCCAGGAATTTTTTGTGATTTGAGGGAAATTTTTTACAACATTTGATTTGATGTTAGATACCGACTTTCTCCACGGAGAAAGTCTTGCCATGACATACAATTGAAGAGATTATCCCTTCATGCTTTTCATAATCTGTTTGTATGCTCTAATTTTTTTATCATTATTTCATCATTTCCGGTCATCAATTATATTTTATAATCCCACTGGATTCCCTAACCTTGATTAAGTGAAGTTCATTTTGATTATGAAGATGAGTAGAATGTGAGATAAATTGTTTTTTTGAAATTCAAGAAAAAGAATAGAGGCCAAGAGATGTGATTAGTGATCATTTTGAGTGCAAATCTCTCTCGTTATCATAATATTGTATTCTGGTGACACTTGTCTATATGTTCACAATGATACAATGTTTGCTGTCCCCCTCAATGGTGAATGGCTTCCATCCTCAGTCTTAATATGAATTGAGTTTCTGTCAAATATAATGATTTTTCTTTACACTAATATAAATTTCACTTAACATAGACTGTTGATTCATATATACAATAGCTAAATCACATCAAGTGAGACACTTGAAAAAAATCTACTGTGCAATAAAACTTAGTTGTTCCGATACAATTAACCTATAGTAGAAAATAAATTTACATTACACAATAATATAATAATGGAAAGTCAATAGGACCGCAGCAATCAGAGAGCAAATCAATACAAATGTTTTTGAGCAGGTTTCACAAGACTAATCTTGTTCTCTCATTATCATCCGACAGAATTAAAATTTATTTTGACATTCAAAACTCTTGACGTCCTACTACATATAAACAAACTATGAATACTTTGTTGGGCCTGAAAATTATTTAATATGAAATAAAACTGTACACATTGATTTTTCTTTACAAATTGGAAATCACAATAAATACAATTTTTAACTTAAAGCTTTATTTACATAGCGGCAACTTACTTTATATGTGCGTATAAAGTGCTTTGATTAAATTCCAATGAGGAACATGTTCCCTGACTCCAGTCAACACTTCATATACATATAACGGTGAATTGTTATTATTATCAAGCCCATAGAACCACAAATATAAAAATATTTATGGTTTGCTTCAATCCAGAGCTGTAATAGCGTTAACTGTGAAGTCTACAGTTAGTAGTACTCTTCAAGCATACTCTCTTACTAAAACTACAAAGAATTTGTGTACACAATTATTTAATTTTTTGTTTTCAACAAAATTATTTATTGGTCAATGTCGTTTTTGTTCCCTGCTCAAAAAAATTGTGAAAATCATCAGGAACACAAATTATGATGTCACTGCTGACGCAACTGAAAAAACTACTTTTTCCTGGTAAGGAAATATTCTGTAGACTAAATTTCCAAACAGACTGCACGTGTATTTTGTAATCGGTTGAGAGTATTGTAATTTCAATAAAATTTATTGTATACTGTATTTCCACAGACAGACAAGCCCGTCCACCCACAGTACAGAGAGAACGATATGGAATATTTTACAACACGACACACTCGATCCTTAATCCTCCTTCCGAATTGGATGACAACAACAATAGCAATATATGTACGAATTATAATATCACAATCGTAATTAATAATTAAATAAAATGTTTGTAGCCCTTTTTTCTGCAGTGACACACACTTTCTTCAGTGACGACTCCACAAATGTCTGACTGTCTACAAATTTTTTCATAAAAATGGTTTGACGTCATCCCGATCCACTCGATTGGCAGTTTTTCTGTACTCACAAAAAGTGACTATAGAATAATATTGGCATATTATTTAATTAATTAGCATATACTAATAATTATTGCATTTTTCTACTATCGTCTGGCATTCCCCACTTGGTCAATGGTCAATGTATACTAGTGTGAGACATTGTTAATGTGGAACATTATCGTACTGAAAACACAAGCTTACATGTGAGATAAGCTTTTAATAGAATGTGTAATGGTATAATAATTATCATATTTGTACAAATGATTTTTTTGATCGACTGTCGATCACGGCCCATGAGGACGAGGGAGGGAATGATGGGCAATATGTCTCTGTTTTTTCAAGGGTAGTTGAGCAGGTTTAGTGTAAACTAATGATTATGAGTAAAGTAGTGTATAGTGGTTGTTGATACACTGATACGTTAATTGACAATGGAAACATTACGCAAACTTTAATAACCATCTACAAAATAGATTTTTACCTCATGACTGTCAAGCAGTATCGACTAGAATCCGGGTGGTTTACTCCTGGGGTGGACACACACGATTCTTTTTATAAATGAATAGTAGACAGAGTGCAAAGTAGTGAAAGTTTCAACCTTCTCGTTGTTGTTGTTTTTGTCGTGTCCTTTGTGTCAACACTAAATTCCACAAAAAATTAATACAAAAATGAAGAAAGTTGTAATTTTATTTTTGACGGTATTCATCGTCACTAGTCAGATTGATGCCTCAATCATCACAAGTGATATTCAATCAAATTTCCAGTATTCTTTAAGGATCCCAAGTGATGAAATTCAAGTGAGACAAAAAGGACCAGAAGATTATAAACTACTATTACAAACGCTTATCCCAAGATATTTAGAAGACGTTTTACGATGGACATTCAAACCAGGAGACCTGCAAGGAGTTTTAACTTTAATCGGAGTTGGATCGGAGTGTCGAAATCATGTCGTCGAATGGGTGTACTGGTTAGATCAAGCTACGAATCAGAATCATACCGCATGGATGATGGCTGAGAACTCAACATGGATATTACAAAGTAAGATGATTTTTTCTTGGATTTATTTTTTTTAAAAAAGTATGAAGGGAAAATTCATGAAAATTTTTTGTGGAAAGTCAACATGTTTTTTCAATACAATAAAAAATAAACTTAATCCGTTCCGGTGTGATTGATTGATACCTGTCAGAATGTCTGTGAAAGGTGCAGCAAGAATCTGACTGCCAGATGAAAACTTAAAAATTATTTTATCAAAAAAAATCATGTTTGCTCATTGTGCAGTGGTTGTGGATTAAATGTAAAATCAGGGTTAATCACTAATAACATTCAATAGCCGTGTGTATCTCATATATTTACTAGTAGACGAGTGTGTTTTCAAGAGCAGTACAAATAGAGTATGTAATCAAATTGACTGTCTACTAATACTTTAATTCTACACGTTATAATTATCACCCACATGGTATCATATACTCGATTATTTAGGTATTACACGCCTCTTCAATTCACAACCCAGTACAATACTCTGAAATAATTATTTTAATACCATCAATTGATGATGATTAGGGTTATAATTAGCTATAATATCAGACCCTGCACCGATTGACTCATTTTTACTCATGTTAATTAACTAGCTTTGCAAAAAGGATGAATTTATTTTAAATTTTTTCAGTGATTGATGCCTGGGGGAAATTACCGGAAGGGATTTTGAGTGGTCATCTCAATATGTTGGGAGACTTCGACGAATGTACTGCAATCCGTGCAAAGAATGTTATTTATAGTCCGGAACCAACCAAACCAACTGAGCCAGAGTTTCGAGGAAGATATTGTAATATTATTTTAAGGCCCAAGCTACCTACCAACACGACAACAGATGATCAAACAAATACAAGAATCTCACTTTCACTACCCGGACTTTTGGTATGTGTGTGGTGTTACAAACTCGTGGAGTAGTGATTTTATAATGTATAAAAATATTGACAAATTGTGTATTCTTTCCCAGAAATTGATGGGTGTTCTAGAAGGGATTTTAATTTACCCGACCGTCGCAACTTGTTTCCCATCAACCTGTTCCAGTGAGGATGTCTCCAAAATTCTGGCCGGTGCCTTATCCACTTTACCTATTACTCCTGTACTCCATTCATGTTCCACGGATCAGAAACCTGATTTTGTGACTGCTGACTATGCCGTCATGTGAGTAATTTGTTAAGTACCATTAATTTTAAATAGTACTGACAAATTTACTGACAAATTTTGGAATGATACATATTTCAGGGGACTCTTGGGTTTCATTGGTGCTCTAATTGTACTGGGGACTTCCATTGACATTGTTCTGTCAAGGAAAAAACCGGAAGGGGAAGATGACCCACCTCCGAGGAAACCAGGTACATATTTACAATATAGTGTTGTCAGTACCTTTTCCTGGAATTTTTTTCATTATTTTTTTAATCAACTAGTGATTTCTTTTTCTTGTAAAATGAAAGGAACTGGAGTCCAAGTCTTTTTGGCATTTTCACTGAAGACAAACATTAGGAAATTACTGAATTCACAAACAGGGCCGGGTGACTTCAGGTGCCTTCATGGAATAAGATTTCTGAGTACAATGTGGGTCGTCAGTGTAAGTTTTTTAAGTGTCCTAAAATCCTAATATTTGTATTGTCCAAGGATCCATACTACATTTAGTGAATCATACTGCATAGCTAGACTGTCATCCTGGGTTCAAATCCTAGTAAAAGAATTGCTATTTACAGAAGAAAATTTGCCCTGCCAAAATATGTCCCAATTAATTGTCTGCAGAAGTAAAAAAATAATGCTTAGGGCATCGGATGTCGTACTTGAGAGCATTATTTACGACTGACGCTAGTACTATTTTACAGATAATAATCTGGAGCAGACATCCGTACAGAAGAAACCCCCCTAGCTTTGACCTCTCCGCCACGGGCCCTCCGTTAGAAAAACCTCTGCATTTTCAGAATATTTGAAATAGCATCACTTGTCAGAACTGAATTTGGGATGTACTGAAAAGGTGACAGTGGCTAGCAATTTTGACGTCATACCTTCGAATCCAATCCAAAGGACATAGAAAATTTAATTTTCTTTCGACAATTTTTAATATAAAAAATAATGTTGAGGGCATCGGATGTCGTACTTGAGAGCACTAAAGACTGGCTCTGGCACTACTATTTTGCTATGCTACTAGTAGATCAACAACTTTAGTGAGCTGTTGTGTCTACAATTTTGGGAGTAGTAGGCACTGGTACAGATACAAGCCCTTAGCTTTGACCTCTCCGCCACGGGCCCTCTTTTGATTTAGAGATTGTTCGTTGAGTCATTAATTCTTGACGGTTCACAATGTGAACCTCACATGCTGTGAAACCCAAGTTAATTTTAATGTGAGATGATAGGATTATTAGAATTTCAAGACTGAATTACAAAGAGTTCACTTATTACATTTCTTTGTTTCTCAAGTAATAAGTAGGTTGCATACCGTAGCCGACCTAAAAAGAGGGCTCGTGGCGGAGAGGTCAAAGCTGGGGCTCTTCTGCTCCAATGTCTACTGTACAGTTATTAGTAATAACTTATTACAATTATCTGTAAGTAGCTCTAGCGTCAGTAATATCGCTCTCAAGTACAACATCCGATGCCCTCAACATTATTTTTTAATGTTTTCATTATTTTTGGGTCAATTGTCAAAAGAAATATTGTGCATTTTAATTCCTTCACTTGAATTCGAAGGTATGACGCAAAGAGATACTAAAAAATGGATCCAACAAAAAATTCAACTGAGATTATTGACTTTCAATATAGTTAGTAGTTGTTGAAACCTCGGTTATTGAATTTGTCAAGCACAAATACTCAAAATAAAAAGTTTCTTCTCAAAATAGGGCCCGTGACGGAGAGGTCAAAGCTTGGGGGCGCTTCCTCTGTACCAGTGTCTGCTCTAGATTATCTCTAGAGTGGTACTAGTGTTAGAGGCAATAAGCTCTCGAGTACGACATTCTTCCGATGCCCTCCATATTATTTTTTTAAATATTTTTTTTTATACACATTGTCGAGAGAAAAATCAAGTTTTCTATTTCCTTTGGCTTGGATTCGAAGGTACGACGTCAAAAGAATTAGCCACTGTCAACTTTACAGTGCATTTATTGTCCCTTTAATTTTTGCAAGTGGCTAAAGATACAATTTTAAATAGATTGGAAATAGAGAGATTTTCTTAAAGGAGGGCTCGTGGCGGAGAGGTCAAAGCTAGGGGCTCATTTCTGTGTAATAGCCTGCTCTACTAAACAGTTGCACTAAAAAAAGTTGCTGCCCATTCACAAAAGCTAAATTCGCTAAAAGTAGGATGCTAAAGTAGAGTAGTAGAGTAGTGTAGTAGCCAGTTTACTAAACTGAGTTTACAGTGCTCTCAAGTACGACATCCGGTGCCCTGGTCATTATTTTTTTATAAAATATCTATACACTTTATTTGAAGAAAAATTAACTATTTTATTTCCTTTGACTTGGATTCGATGATAAGACTCTTAGAAAAAAGTAAAGTATGAAGAGGTTCAGCTTCCCAATACACAAAATAGGATTAAGTAATTAATTGGATTTTTGACTGACAAGATAATTTTTAAAATTTCATAGGCTCATACATGGTATGTGACTACTTTCATACCAATGTGGAATATGGTTGATGTCAAGACGGTAAGAATATAACTATACAAATCTCATCATGAAACTCATAAAGAAAGTCATTTAAATGTTGACTTAATTTTTGAAAATTTTTCTTTAGGTTTATGAAGATTGGACAATTATGACCTTGATTAATTCCGCCGTTTCTGTCGATACATTTTTCATCCTGAGTGGGCTTCTAGTGACCTTCAATGTTCTCAAAATGTTGGACAGAGTAAGCAGTAACATTGTCAATTTCCGTTCTGAACATTAGTAATGATTAGTGTATTAGCTAATACATTGTTGCATCTCATTGTTGCAGACTAAAGGAAGGATGAACATCCCAATGTTCTACATTCACAGATATTTAAGGTACACAAGAACTTGAATCAAAATTTTCACAAATATTTCAAGACTTTTAACTCATTTAACAGAAAAAAACTAAAACGTTTTTTCCCTATGAAGGCTGACACCAACTTACGCTATTTTGATTGGAGTGATGGCGACTTTATGGCCTTACCTTGGTAGTGGTCCATATTGGTCAATTATGGACCTCTGGTGAGGAATAAATTTGAATTATCTTAAATGCCAGTAGTTCATAATTTTATTTTCTGTTATTTAATGCAGATTATATCCAAATTAATCATAGGTCACAGTGGTGTAAAGACAATTGGTGGACAAATCTTCTCTATGTCAATAATCTTGTACACCCTAGACAGATGGTAATGACTTTCACCGTATAAATTACCATATCATTTTGAATCCTACTGCTTTATAGTTAAATTATATATTTTATTTGTCTTTCAGTGTTATGGAGAAGCTTGGTATCTGGCCAATGATATGCAATTTTATATTTTGTCACCACTTATCATTTGGCCTTTATGGAAATGGCCAGTTGTGGGGAAAGTTTGGATGGCTCTAATCACAATTGGATCCGTCATTACTCCAGGTTTGAGGGTCTACTTACTCGGTGATCCTACAACACCCGGTACATTTGCAACTCGAAAGTAAGTGCAACAGTACAAAGTATTTGGCTACATGTAAATGCAATGTAAAAAATTTATTTTCGAATTCTCATACAATAAATAATCTTTTCAGTATGGGAGAGTGGTTCTACAGTGTCAATGTGACACCATGGTGTCGTGCTCAAACTTACATGGTAGGGATGTGGATGGGATACATCCTTTACAAAACGAAGGGGTCAAAAGTCCGAATCCCAATACTAGTCAACTTGCTGGGATGGATTTTTGCTCTTGGGGCAACTTATGTTACACTTTACAGTGTTTACCCGTATTTTGATCCCGATAAAGACATCCCAGACGCTGTTGCGTTTCTCTACGCCTCCTTTAACAAGTTCCTGTGGGGAGTCGGAGTTTGTTGGGTCATGTTTGCCTGTATTCATGGTTATGGAGGTTTCGTCAATACTTTCCTTTCTTGGAGAGCATTCGTTCCGTTGGGTAGATTAACATTCTCCGTATATTTGATTTCACTCCATCTTCAAATGATTCTACATCTCTCCTTTAGACAAGCCATCACTTATGACGAGTACACAATGGTAAATCATCCTAATTTCTTATCACAAAAAAGTACAAAAAAGGATTCTTGACGATAAGTATTTAACGTACTTACAATCTTTTCTAAACGTGCACAGACAAATTTGTTCTTCGCCCATGCTGTAATGGCATTACTCCTTGGATTCTTGTGTACTATCACTGTGGAGTCACCATTTATCCAGCTTGAAAAATTAATTCTTCCTGGTAAGTAATCAATAATAAATTTGAGAGGAAATCTTTTTTTCACTCATCTCTAGGAACAACATTATTGTGTGTTGTCATTTTTTTGGACCAAAATTCCAAAATATATTACAATTTATTTTGATATAATAATTGGAGCCAGCTTTCCAATGTACACAAATAGGAATATACATAATATGAAAACTAATAATAATATAATAAAAATTGTTCAATTCGTTTAGCTGGTGGAGGATCTCAACCAAGAGTGAACAGACCAAAAAAGCGATATGGAATTTTTTACAATTCCAATGAAGTCATCTTTAACTCTTTTGATAAAAATGATGAGGACGAGAATAATGTAAATACAAGTGGAACAGAAAAACCTGAAGTATAAGTAAAGTACTACTTAAATTATAATAACTGTAAGACAATAAAAGTAATAACCGCTAATAAGTTATTTATATTAGTAGTAATGATCACAAATAATTTTTTTTACAAATTGAAACAAATTAGCGCTGGAAAGTGTTATTAATTAAATAGCCTTGAATGTGATTGCTGCGTATATAGCAAACATATTAATCGATTGACGTTCAAACGCTATACAATACATAGTGTGTGTGTATATAATTATTATGAAAATACTCTCTTTCTCTCTCATAATTTATTATTCTCGCCTTAAATTATCAAGCCTGGCTTGTAAATCAGCGTCAGCGTCCGAAACGAGGGCTGCTGCTGCAGGTTGTTTTGTCCCTGTCGACAAACTTCCACTCGCTTGAGGTAGGCCGGACAACTGGTCTTTTAGTTGTAATCCCAATTCATCCAAAATTTGTCCCACGACGGCGTCACTGTATCAATGTTATCATCAAGTTGAATTAATAAATAAGACGTATAGCTTCGTTATATTTTTACTACCACTTCTGTATATAATTATTAGTTTAGAGGATGGATAACTTTTGTCATGAATCCAACCAAATACACTTACTGTTCCAGTTTTCTTTTTAAAAAAATTAAAAAAAGTGATTGGAGAGAAAAAAAATTCTTTATTATTATTACCTTTCCTCTTCATCGTCGTCATCACCAAGTGCATCATCCATAGCATCATTCATCATTTCCTCTTTCATATCCATAATTTCTGATTGCTTCTCAAATTCTTGTAAAATTTTTTGAATCTGTGGTAACTTTAATTGTCTGCAATTTGGAACATGGAAAAAGGAATAAAGAAAAAAATTACGTCACCACTACTAATTAAAATGTCAAACACACATTCTATTAAAGATGATTAACCGTGACGAGTATATTTGTAAATGACGTCATGTCAAGTTCAAAAAACTTTTTTTTATAATGCTGAAATTTTAGGAAACGTACTTATTCATATTTTGCATTGCTCTCGTGACCCCTTTCATGGCTTCAGCCATGGCATTCTGTGACCTGAGCGTTTGGACTTTCATACTAACGGCTTGGATGTTAGCTCTCATCAACATAAACTTTTTGACATATCTCCTTGTCCGAACTAAATCCTTAGCCATTATTTTGACTGAATCCTACAAATAATTAAATTCTTATTATTAGAGTACAGAATTAAAAATTAAATGACAAAAGGACGATTCATTTTGATTTATTACCATTTGACCTTCCTTTGCCATTTTCTTGATGTCTGCAATAATTTTCTTTTCCTGTTGCTCCATTCGCATCCTCTCCCTATCCAGGTCCCTGACAGCCTTGTCCAGTGCCCGTTTATTTTTCCGAAGCATTTCCTCCGGGGTCAACCGTCTTCCGAATAGCCACTCCATGATCGTTTAATTTTGAGATGTTGATGATTCACTTCACTAACCTCAACTACTTACAATGTTATGACTATGACTCAACGAGCCAAAAAAAAATTTTTTCCAACTGCCGCCTGTTAAACCGATCTCAGAGTAGACTCTGATGGGTGTAGATTTCCTTGGTCAGGGTGGCGAAAATCCCAAGTCAAAATTTGCACGAGGAATTTTGCACAAAATGCCGTTTTTAGCAGCTGAAATTGATTGTAAGTTGATTATTACTAAATATTGCGTGTTATAATAATATACAGATTGTTAATTTTACCTTTTATTTAGCCTCGACAGATGAAGACGAATCTACATGTTCTGGCTCTGAGGAAGATAGTACAAGTGAAGAAGATGATGACTTGGATGACGAGTGTGAAGGAATAGATGAAAATGTAGAAGATCCCATGTGTTTACTATGCGAGAAAAAGTTTTCTCTAGAAAATGTATTTCATCATTTAAATGAAGAGCACAAATTGGATTTGTTCCAGTTGAGAAAGAAATTTGGGATTGATCAAGAATCTTATATCAAATTGATTAATTTTGTACGTACCAAGAATAAGGAAAATGATTCTAAAAACCTTGTGGAAAAACTAATGACCTGCTCAACTCCACTCTGGGATAGCGAAATGTATTTACAACCAATTTTGAATGAAGATCCTCTACTCACGTTTTGTACGTAGTAAATTGATATCAGTTTCTTTTTTTTTATTTATTCAACGAATGTTGAAATATTAATTTTTCTTGTTGACAGGGTTTGAATTTGAGGAAGTGGAAGAGAATGATGACAACAAAGAACTCTTACTGTCCAATGAAGAAGCATTAGCTGTTGAAAATCAAGAGTTGAAATTCAAAACTCTGAAATATGAGGAAACTTTGTCCGAGCAGTGTGAAAAGATGCAGCAAATGCAAGAAGTAATGAATCGTATTTGTTTGGACGCAAAGACTAGATCAACTCAAGACATACTAAGAAAGGATACTGCTGCCACAGAGTCGGATTATTTTGCATCCTATGATGATGTTGGGATTCACGACCAAATGTTGACAGTAAATATCTCCTCTTTTAACCAAAAATTAAAAAATAGAATACATGTGTGAATGTTTCACTTATCTCATTTATTTTTTATCTAGGATACTGCAAGAACAGAAGCTTACCAACAGGCAATCATTAGAAATGAGACTGATTTTAAAAATAAAGTTGTACTGGATGTGGGCTGTGGAACTTCAATATTGTCTATGTTTGCTGCAAAAGTAAGAAATGTCATAATTTTTTATCTTCTCACTATTTATCAAAGAATAACCTTACCCATTTTTTTGGTTCAAAGGCTGGAGCTTCAAAAGTATTTGCTGTGGATAGGTCAAAAATTCTCGACAAAGCTAAGGAGATTGTTAAGTAAGTAGTTTTTTTGTTCCCCTTTGGGATTACCACAATGCTGTTGATACTTTTCCAAATGATTTTTTTCAAAAAACAATTGTTGATTAACAGGGAGAATGGATTTGAAAATGTTATCGAATGTGTGAGGGGGACTGTGGAGAGCATCAAGTTGCCCGTAGACAAAGTTGATATAATCATTTCAGAGTGGATGGGTTATTTTCTTCTGTACGAGGGAATGCTTTCCAGTGTCATTGAGGCTAGAAAAAAGTTTTTAAAATTGGGTGGTTCTCTTTATCCAAATACATCTGATCTTTTTATACAAGGAATCAGTGATACAGGTAGTAATTTAAATATCTTTGTGCTTTATTATTGTACGGTAGATAACGTCAAGGGGAAAAAACTAACTAAATAACAATTTATTCTTTTTGGTTTTAATATTTAGTAAAGTACGAGGAAAAACGAACAAAATGGGATAATGTGTACGGATTTAAGATGACCTGTCTAAATGATAAAGTGTTTTCATCTCCCTCAGTTGACCCTGTTAATGAAAGTGTATGTGCCACCGAGCCTATAAACGTTCTCTCATTGGATTTGATGACTTGTGAAAATGAGGATACTTCCTTTGAGAAGAAGTTTACCTTTAAAGTAACGCGACAGTGTCAACTGACAGCTATAACTGGATATTTTGATGTTGGATTTACTATGGGCTCCACTTTTACCAACAAGCTCTCCACTAGTCCACAGAGTCCCTCAACTCATTGGTTCCAGTCTGTCTTTTATCTTCCAAAGACTATTTCTGTTGAGCAAGGTATGTGCAATATATTCATTTTGAAAAATTTTGATACTGGTACAAATTTTACAAAATAATTGTTCGTTGATATTTCCAGGTGATGAACTCCAAGGTGTTTTTGCATGCCGTCCAAACTCTCGTAATCCACGTTGGCTTGATTTTACGGTAAAATTGGCTGACGACACATACACATACCAAATGAAATAACCAGGATACCGTCTCTTCTGCTATTAAATACTATTGAATAGTATTTTTTCATTTTTGTGGGAATAATATGAGATAATCAAAAATCCAGATTTATTGAGATGAGTAAAATCATATTATGAATATGAAACAAATGATTCATATCTAGCAGTCACAATTTATATAATTTTTATTTGTCAGCTATTTGTTGATGTACAATATCAAGGCACAAAATATAATCATTCCACAAGAATAACTTTTATATATCCGAATGTTTAGACAAGTCAAGAACAGTCTCTCCCAAGTCTCTCCTATAAACATTTATTATGGTTGAGCAAATCCTATTATTATAATTACATTGCTGTCCTGTTTGTAGGAACCCCTTATGTCACAAAAGTAGCAATAGTTTAATTGAGGACTGACTAGGATGTGTGGATGTATGTGTTAGAGATAGGATTACACGACAGTCTCAATGATTAAGGGTTTTAACTGTGGGCGATTTGGCACAATGAGAATGGCATCCTTCAAGTTGGTAATTAAGCCCTTGAGTACATCCGGAGAGACGTCGTGGTGGTGAATTTCCAAAAGAACATCACCTTCTTGAACTGATTCCCTGACTTTCTTTTTCAAAATGACCCCCGGCTCCAACTTTACTGACTGTCCTGGATGTGTTCTACCACAGCCCAAAGCATGACATACTTTGGCCACAGCCATCGCTTCAATGTTCTCCACATATCCTGTGTGTAGAGTCAACAAAACTCTCAAGACTAAGCAGAAGAAGATTTCTCTTTCTCTCTCTTGACAAGATATCCATGGATTACTTCTTCCCTTTATATTCATTCCACTCCATACACATGCATCGGATGGCACAACTAAAGCCCCAGCACGAACAGCCAAAGACATTAATGATGTAGCAACAACAACAATAACTTCTCGTCCATTCCATGTTTCCGCACAAATAAGGGAAAATTGTAGCAAATTGTATTCCCTGAGAATTGTGAATTTAAATTCCCTTCAAAACTCATCCATATCACAAGTACTATTATTGTTGTATTTGTCAGATTAACTTGATGTATTCAAATTAAGTTTATCATGATAAAATTCCCCTCTGCTTACAACCACTTTACATTCCACGCATCCTCTAATATCACAATATATTTTCTAACTAATCAAGCAATTTCTATACACGTTGGGTGAGTGAGTGGGAGGATGGGTATCTGTGTGATTGTGTGTCCATGTCCTGACATTACGGAATCGGAGTGCGAGACTTGTAACTGAGCTGTGACAACAGTAGAAAAGGAAATCCGAGCGAGACTGAGACTAAGGTGGCACATCCACAGTCACACACATTCGGCAGAATTTGACTAGATTGCAAGAATTCATGCATAATTCATGAATTTCATGAAAAATGAAATTCTCTGTTCTGTTTGAAATTGCTCCTCTCTTCATCCTCCGTACATACCTACTGTATACGTATGTAATATAATATATGGGAATGGGAAGGGGGCGAGAGAAAGAGCCAAGTTTCTTATTTTTTGTCTCATCCCTTACCCTTCAAAAGTCCATCAACATCAAGTACAACGTTGTAATATAGACTTTTAAAAAAATATCCTAGAGCCCTATATCATCCGACAAGGACAACGACGACTATCTCTATTCTGCTTTCTCCTATAGGATTTCCTCCATCCCAGTAAATTGCCTATGTGTACAAGACCAAGACAAACTTATACAGTACACACAGTCTCTCTTCCTTAAATGCATACGCATTTCCATTTGACTTGACACACTTGAATTTCGATTCCATGACGATTATTTGCCATGCATCTGTATGTCTTCTGTGTATACATTACATTACATACCACGTATAGCGAGATAGAGAGGCTGAGTGCGCAAATAATAATGTTGCCTCCCAAGACTTGACTTAACGGCTCAGCAGAGAAAAGAAATCACACGTCCGATTCAGATTGCCATGGTGCAGTTCTTCCTCCATTATCAATATCATGAGGAAGAGAGTTCTGGGATGTAAGATTTCATCCATGCCCTGCTTCCAGACATCCAGCTCAACACATTATCATGATAGGGTATATATTTGTACATCTCCACAAGAGAACGGCCGAAAAAAACGATTATTTGGCTATGGTGTATGTGGGTTAATGGACACATTCTTGTTTGGGCTTGCCCCGAGTCTGCATATGTGAACTGTATAACATCAAAGATGATTTTGAATCATCAGTCTACCCTCGGGTCGTAATTCGCCACGTTAATCGTCACACACACACAAACCCGACTCTCCTCGTGTGTGTGTGTGTAAAAAGAAAGAACTGTGGAAATGAATAAAAAAGAGTATATAAAGTTTTATATCTCACATATCTACTGCGGAGAGGGGAAAGACGATTGTGATGAGTCGTGACTTTAGCTGTGTGTGTGGGAAATATAAAGGAACCCCCTTTTTATGACCTTAAATGGAATCATATCATAGAAAACTATATGTAGTGATAAAGTTGATAGTTAATCAGAGTAGGAGCAGCCGGTGAAAGCCATACAACCCTCAAAGAGAAAGTGGAAAGAGTGAGAGAGAGAAAGAGTGAAAGCCAAGAGCAACGAAGAAAGAGAGAGAGTGAAGATTGCCTGAGTAGAATTCCTGATGATGGAACAATACTCTAAAAAAAGCGACAGCCATTATCAAAATCAATCAATAGAAGAAAAAATCTATTTCCATCTCTCTCTCTTCCCTATTTGTAATGTAAGACACATCAAAATGAATAGACGTCAAGTTTTGTCCCATCATGATCCTCCGTCATCCCCATTGGGTAAAATAGTACAAGTAGTCACACCATCACAAAACGTTGCTCAAAGTCTTTTTGACGAGTACGTAGGAAACCTTTTAAACCATTATAAATACCCAAAAGTCTAATTTAGGACAGTGGGTTATTTATCTCTCAAAAATTTTATCACACATGAACAAACGACTCTTCCCTCTCTCTCTCTCTCTCTTCATACTCTGTTCCATTGACATACACACACACCGCTGGGTATGTAGGGGCTGTACAAATTAGTGGAACAGTACCTGTGCAATGGAAAATCCTTGTCAGTACCTGCACAAGTGAATCTGAACAAGTAAAGTCACTTCAGGACACGCCAACTGTTGACGTTCTTATGTCAGCAGTCATCTCTCTCCCTTTTTTCCTTCTCCACCCATTCACGTCAACGTGAAAACATGAAAGAGGGAGAGTCAGCGTGTGTGTGTCATGGGGGAAGTATAGATTCTACTCTAGACCAAAAAAGGTGGAATTTGTCGTCTTTAATATTTTTGACTTTCAATCTGTAAAGCCTCCCATTTTTTGGCACCATTTCAACCATGTCAATTTCACTCTCCTCCTCCTCCCTCTTCTCACCATCTTCTACATATTTACAGCCACACACACACACACACACACACACACACACACGTATACATAAATATGCAGTCTTTACTGGAGACTGGTGATGATAAAAATGCATGAGAAAATGTGGAAAAAAATATTTTCATGCTGCGATGTTTTCCACATGAAATGTGTATGGCTACACACACACACATCTAGACTAGACTTGGAACACTCTCTGCCTTTCTCCTTGAGAAAGATACAAAACAACTGTTCATTCAATCTGGACATAATAATATTAGCCTGAGAAATCCCATACACAGGATAGATTTATATGTACACAAACACTTTTCCTTTGGGGAAAACCACCATTACTCTCTCTCTCCTCTCTCCTCTTAACATGTACGGAAGAAGAGGAAATGGATGTGTGTTTGTGAGAGAGAGAGCTGAGTTAATCGCTGAACGTGACGAGCCTGTCAAGTGTTTTGCTGCAGCCATGCAATGCAGCTTAAACTCGTTCCACACTGCTGCAAAAAAGAGATTTTTAGAGCAAGACTTTCCCTCAGAGAAAATATTATATTGTGTGTGTGTGTGTGTGTGCGTACACTGCACAACTCTCTACCTTCAGTCTACTCTCAGTTTTAACTCATTTTATGTTACATTGTGTCTCGTCGTTCCTTTCTCTGTCTGCCCTTTCTCTCCTCAACTAGGACTCTGCTTTATAGCTGTACACACTAATGTTAATCTTATCCAATTTTTTTCATCCTCACCTCTTCCTCCTCCTCCCCTCCTTCCACTTCCAGTTTCCACCTGATGGAAAGGGAAGAGGCCATAAAAGTATGAGACAAAAAAACACAGAGGCGGCGAGGGAAGATGGATGCCAAAACACAATTTTCTTGTGTCTGTGTATCCATACAACCGGAATACATGGTGTCTGGTGAAAGTAGAAGATAGATCCACACAGTTTCTTGATTAAAAAAGTGGCTCTTCTCAAGTGTCTAAGATGAGTCTCTCTTTCTCTCTGAGAAGAAAGAGAAAAGATAGACAACCCAATCACACACAGTCCTCTGATGACCAGGAAAAAAGAGCTCGCCGTCTCTCTCTGTCTTTGACGAGTGAACGAGTATGAACTAGAGATCAAAAAAGAGGCTGACACTGACTGATAAGGTCGATATAATAACGGATGGGAAATAGGCCTAAGGTCAATGGACTCCGAAATTTGAGAGTATAAAAGAGAAAGTAATTCTTAGATGACAAGAATAAGGACATCGTCAAGATCTCTGAACAAATTATTATGATTATTAAAAACAAGAGAGAGAGAGAGAGAGAGAAATATGGGCATGACTGGGAGCTGTGTTCATACATATGCGTGTGTGTGTGGGTGTTCTCAAATATGCATACGAAAATTGTCCCATTCACTGGAAACAAATGTGGCTGATTGTGTTTGTCTTATTAGTCAGACATTCTTAATTAGTGAGTTTAATTGTGGCCCTCGGCCTTGTTAATACAGTTGTAAAGTACACATGACATGTCCCTCTGTTGCAGTTTGTTCCATGTCTCATGATGAAAGAGGAGGAAGGAGGAGGAGGAGGAGGAAGGAAGAAAAAGAGTGAGAGGGGACATATGGAAGTTAGTAACGATGCGTGAAAAGTGTCAAAAGTTCATGAAGGCCTCTTCATGTACATTAAAGAGGAAAGAAAGATGAGGAGGAGGAGGTGGAGATGACGATGATGATGTCAGGAGGACCAAGCCACTTTTATATACAGTTACACAAACACACACACACACATCCTCCCATACATATACATGGAGAGGAGACTCAAAAGACGAAAGGAAGGAAGGATTAAATAAGTTTCAAGTTCTTTCAGTTGGAAATAGACAAGATTTACGGATGACTAGTTAAAAGTGAAAGTTACATCCATGCGGCAGACCCTGCACTTTCTCTTCTGTATCTCATATTCCCTTTGAGCGAGAGAGAGAAAGCGTCAGGAGTACGTGTGTGTGTGTGGCTCACTAGAGTGTCTGCACACTGTATTCGATATATATTATATAATAAAGTAACATTATTTTGTCTCGACCTCGTCAAAAAGTCCACAGTTTAGCTTCTTCCAGTCCTCAGCTAAAAGAAAAGAGAGAGAGAAGTATTAAAGGGAAAGAAAAGGGAAAGGGAAAAGTGCCTTTAAATGAACAAGATGAAGCTTGTCTCTGGTCTTACAGTACTTTTTGTACATATACAGAAGAGAGTCAGCCTAAATAACTCTGACATTTCCTCCACTACTCGAGTGCAGGAAACTCTTGATCGAGCCATTTGATAGTTTCCTCCATTGTCTTTTCCTCTCTCTCTCTCTCGCTGTGTCTGAGTGTGTCTGCATGTCTCTTCTCTCTTACCGTGTAAAATTATTATTACCCAGGTATTTCACCAAACTTTACTTTCTCTCAGCACGCCATTACATGTATGCACATCCATATTCACATACATACGCATGTATTACGCAATGTACACTACATACTGTGTACATAAATATCTATACGTTTATATTGAGAGTCACAAGTTTATGAATCCTCCTCTCTCCCCTCACTTTCTCCTTTCTCCACGTTTTTGTACTTTCCCCAAAAATATATGGCCCTTTTATTTCCTTCACTTTTTGTTCTGTTCCTCATTCTTCTTAATTATAATAATCTTCATTAGAAAATTCCTCGAAACACTCCTCCTCCTCACATCATATCACACACACTTTCTCTCTCTCCGTCCCTTTAGTCCCGACCCCTTCCCTTCTCCCCGCATTCTAGTCTCGTCTCCCCGTGTCTCACAAACCTGTCTGAGATGACAAGTAAGGAAGTCTGTCTTGTTAGCAAGAGCTTATTTTTAATTCGGCTTATGATAAACGAGGCATGGAGGGGGCTGAACAGTAGAATATGTTGTGTGTGTGTCTACAATCTAGTAAGCTATACATGCATAGCTTGAAATATATTAAATGTTGTACATTTACCTCCGTACTAAAATACTATTGACACATGCTGGAAGATTCAAAGGAATTCAAATCCACAGGGAGGCTGATATTACACTGGCAAGTTGCAAACCCACCAGCCAACATCCAACCCCATTCTACATTGTGAGATGACTAAGAATTTATCATTTATTATGGTACCCATCCACACACACACACAAAGAGTACACCCTCACTCTAATAATATATAGCCATCCTCAGGTTTAAGGCAAGATGTAAATATTTTCTAGAGAGCACTATTTCCCTTTGTACGTGTGCTTATATATAAATTGTGTGTGTGTGTGTGTGCCCCATGTGCGATAAATTATTACAGCCTACATCTAAATGGTGTCTACACAAATGTGTACCTTCATCCTCTATCATTCACTTTATGCAAAGTAGGAAAGAATTCACCTCAAAACGTTCTCTCTGTCTATTGGACAGGTTATTAAGTATCCATATATTAGACAGAAAATATATGCGGAATTTTGTGCACTACTACCGTCGAGCCATTTTGTACTTTGGAGGATAAAGAATGATCATACATGTATGAACTGTGTGTGTGTCTGGGGGTGTTTGGGCGTAGCATGACATGTTCCGAGTTTCGGCAAAGAAAAAATGTCGTTGGAATTTTTTAAGAAATTAGGACAAGTATCGGAATACACTCCAGACATGGGAATATCTGTATGTACAATATGAGAACACATTGGAGGAATAGAATATTCGATATAAAATGAAACGTTCGAGTGCGAGTACAAACATGTTCATGTGTGTGTGTGTGCTTGGATGTGTGGATAGCTAATAGACTGCAGACACTTTGTATTATGTCGATACACGAATCCAGTTTAGACTTTAGATTGTACCGTTCAATCCTCTCCTTTTACTTCTCTAACATTGCGTTCTGCTTTCCCCACTAGTGAAGAGGTGGAGTGTGCTCGAGTATCATGGAATAGCCGACATGAGAGTGAGTGTGTGTGCACAAAAGAATAGGCGGTGTGTGTGTTTAAGTCATGACAAAGCGTTCAAGTAGCTTTCCCTTCAAGTCTCAAAGAGAGAAAGAAAAAAGGAGAAGAAGAAAGGGAAAGCAAGCGGAGGTTGGTGACGCAGATTACGAAATAACAGACAAAGACAGTCCGCGGGAACATCTCAACTGTTACACCTTCCCTTCCCTCACCTCTCTCTCTCTCACTTTGCTAAAGAATTATTTTGTGTAGAGACTCTGGACTTGAGAAAGAAACGAGAAAGAGAATGAGGCAGAAAGAGAAAGTAAGAAATTCCATCTGGAGGACAAATCTCCCCATTCCCATTCCAATGCTCATTCATCAACGTCGTCCCATTGAAAAAGCAATGGAAGAGTAAAAGTTTAATCACCTGAGTGCTCCAAAACACACGAGAGTGAGGGAGGAAGAGAGAAAGTCTTGCTTTGACGGTGGAGGAGGGAAAGTGGAATGGAGACAGACGGGAAATGCCTAGAGTATGAAGAAAGTATACTGTACTTTTCAACTTCACTTTTACGTAATCGTTGAATAACTTATAACTTTTACTAGGTAGCTACCTCACACTATCTTCTCTTCCTGTTCCAGTGTGCACTCACCTACACTCAAAATATATGGAGATGTAGGAGGAGGGAAAAAAGTTTACACTGTTTGTATCACCGCCCAAATACCTGTCACCTGGTCATTTCATTTCTAGTACAGTCACCAAGTTATGAACTAATCACTGTACACCCCTTTTAAATCTACAAAATCCTTTTTTATTGACATTTACAAAGAAGGGTGGAAAGAGAGAGTGAGAGAGAAAGAGGGAGGAAAGTAAACAATTTTTTTGGGTCAAAATGTGTCTTCACCACAAAACTTTCTCTGGATGAGATATGTCTATGATGCATGTTGTACATAGGAATGTACAACAAAGTTGTTCAAGTTTTCAAAATCAAATTTTGTAATTTTTTTGTGTTGAACCATGATTTTTTGTCCTGTCCTTTTGTATCTCTTTGAGAGATTTCTCCCTTTATATCTTCCTCTCTCCTTTCTTCAAAAATAGATTTTTTCCTCTAGATATTGGAAAGTTGGACAGAAAGTTGGATTTATCTCTTTTTTTCATTTTACTCTAAAACCCTTCTGCTGCTGCAGCTGCTGAGCGGATAGAATTGCTGAGGAGAAAAGAAAATTCTTCAACTGTATTAAAGCACAAAAAAAATCTTTAGAGAAGAAAGAGGATTAAGAAGAAAGAATGGAGGAGCATGGACTTTACTCCTACTGGCTAGTATGTTCCATTGTACTGTTGACTCTCTTGTCAAGTACAACATTTATGTGTAAAAATTCCATTATTACTCCACTCTCTCTCCTCCTCCTCCCCTCCAGAACATGGAGAGAGTATGGACAGACGGAAATAGGAGGAGAGAAGAAGAGATGACAGATAAGGAAAAGAGGAGAGAGAGAGTTTGTCTTCAAAGAGAACAGATTTTTACAAAAAAAATGTGTGTTCTCGTTTAATTGACAAGAATGAGAAAGGCTGTGTGTGTTGGAATATTCAGAAAATCCTCACCCAGACAGAGACACAAGGATAGAAATGGAAAAACAAAGAGGAAGAGATGACAGTAAGAGAGAGAATTAAGGAAGTAATGGAAAAGATCTAAGGAAAGAAACACACACTAATATACTCTCACACACAAGGAAAGAGAAAGAGAGAGAGTGAGAAATGGAGAAAGTCAAAGCGATTACAGAAATTTGCATTTCCCATCTTATATTATATTACTCCTTAAGTAAAAGTTTAATTTAGTTGCAGAGAGTAAAATTTGGAGCAATTTAGATTCACTTTCTCCCGCTTTCTCTTTCCCCTTTTCTTGCGAGTGAGTGAGTGAGCGAGTGTCCTTTTTAACTTGGTCCAATCTGTCTGGATTTAAGAGGAAGTGAAGGATGTTGAAAGAACCCCCTTTTCTTCTTCAAATACCTTCGTAGGTAAGACAGGATATTTAAAAGACACATTTGCTCTCACAGGATTTGCCTTGCAAAGTTCATTGACTTTGATGTACCAAAAAAATGATGTACATTCTTTCAGTTACACTCTTCTCCTCTCCTCGGAAACTTTGACAGAGGGTTTGACAAAGGTTTATTATTATTAAACGAAGATTAAAAACAGTTATGAAAAAAATCATAACTCCTGCCTCTCTTCCTGTTCCTCCACCCCTATTCTCTCTTCTGGGATATCTAAATCCGCAATATTTTTCCTTTGAAAAGTGTACAGAGTATACATTGTAAAGCACTTTCATACCGATAGTAAAGTAATATGTTGTTGTGTACACATTCAATAAAATGGGAAGAGCTGTGTGGAAACAGAGGGAGGGGGGAGGAAGAGGATAAAATAAATTCAGTGTGTCTGCTTCTTCGGATTTCACAACACAGTGTGTATGTACTATGTACTGTACGTGTATTGTGTACGTCTGCATGGACGTGTATGAACGTGTGTATTGTACATGAGAATATAAAGTAAGTTTGACAATATCTATTATGGGATAGTTGGAGTCAGGTGGCATGTGGATTTTCCCTCCATCCACACACACACTTTTTGGATTTGGATAGATTTACGAGAGCTTTCCTTCCTCCTGTCTACACACATTCAAGTCGACAACTGTCAAGTTTTTTTTATCCATAAAGTTGTGCTTCTGCCGTGTCTTCATGCTTTCCACTGTCTTACACACAGCAGAGTAAAACAGAGCAGTAGTATCTGTACAACACAACAGGGCAGAGGCGGTGGTGGATGGCTATGGATAAATTCAGATACAAAAAAGAAACAGAAGATGACACACACACACTCTCTCTCACCCATCATACCCTAACCCCACACACATATATATGGAAATATGGATACACAATTCGTTCGAATGCCTCAAGAGTTAGTTGTATTGCTGAAAGCCACTAGCAAAACATTTTCTCCCCTCCTCCCCCTCCTCCTATATTTCTTCTTCACAAACATGAAAGTTGTTTTAGGCTCACATCCAAACCCTCATCCCGTCAACAAACTGTACAAAAGCTCACCAAAACTACATTACATCCTCCCTCCTATTACATGACCAAACACGCTATAAAATAAGCTGTCAAAAGAAGAGGAGGAGGAGAGAGGTGACAAAAGATAAAACAAACAGAAACCCACACTCACACCCTGTAATAAAGGGGGAAAGTGGGGGAGAGGCACATATTAAATTTGTTAGTTGTGAAAAGGAGAGGAGCAAAACTTAAGTGGGACACAGACACAGGAGTCGGGGAAAGCTTTGATGAGAAAGTAGAGATGTGCGAGTGAAAATTGTACGTCATTTAATATTATAGAGAGATTCAAGGAGTACAAAAAGATGAAATAAAAAATTGAGGATGATGAGATTATGACGAACCTGAGCTCTCTGCTCTAATATTGTGGATGGATTTGGCTGCTGGCAAGTACTTCCATTTGTTTCCATGACACAGTTCGTGAGCCACGGGAGGGTCTGTCCCTTGTCCGATTATCATCTTCTCAAATCGGACCATCGCAGAACCATTACGAATTGACTCACCAATTTGTTTCTTCCCACTCTCAACCGAGTCCGCGTGTCCAGTTGACTCCAAGAGGATCCCCCCTGTCAAAAAAATACGTTCGTTTGTTTGAAATATTGAAGAAGAACAAAAGAGAAAGACACAATCAAAATCATCTTATTTTTTTTGAAAGTTTATTTTTCTTTTAAAAAAAATGATGTCCATATGTTTGTGTATCCTTAAAAGAAAGAGTAGATATAGACAACTTGTTATTGTAGCCATTAGCCTGAGCTGTATGAAAAACTTTGTTAAAAATGAGATTCGGGCTGTAAGTCCACTTGACTATGTATAAAGAAAGGAAGGAAGAGAGAAAGAGAAAGTTGTAGTGGTCATGTGGGGTGGGGATGGATAAAGAGTTCCCTGGGAATTCAAATAGTCTGTATATTAGAGAAAAGAAGGAAGAGGGAAAGTAGAGGGAAAGTGGAAGATGTAAGACATTGTTGGGTGAGTGTAGAGCATATAAAAAAGTATATATTTTTAATCCAAATAAAGCCTTGGCAAATATTTATTGAATGGGATGAGTAGGAGAGAGACAATCGATTTGAGATAATTGAGACGATATTACGGAGCAGACTTTCTCCTCTCTCGTTCCAAACACTCGACAGACAGTCGTCTCCTTGTGGATTATGTACAGTTACTAAAATATAAAAAGCTCCCCTTCGTCTTCCTCCTTTCTGAGTGGACTCAAGGAGCTTGAGAGTCTGTCAAGATTATTTTGTATTATCATTTTAAATTTGTAGGACAGTGGATTTCATTCTCTTGTCACAGTTGAGAAAAGCTCAACTTTTGGGAAGACTGACATTTTGAGAAATAAATAATAAATTTTTATAAAATTAAAAAGATTTTTTTTACTCCTTTATTTTAAATCTGTGTAGGAACATGTGCCAATTAAAACTGAGGTTGAATTTTAATCCTATTTTTTAACCTCTGACCTCTACAAAACCGCTACAAACCGAATGGTACATCTTCATCAAAATTCTAAATTCAGGATTGTACGAAACGAAGCAGTCATGAAAGTAATTTGAATGTACAAAAAGTCACAGTTTTGTTATTGTTGTTGCAGACAGACTGTCGCATTAGATGGAAGGGGTTCTTATATTTGAGTACACCGTATGTTTTATGCATGCACTTTGACTGTAACGACTCCATGTTCAGTCAGTTGTGAAATGGTTACATATAAAGTCTGAGAGCTCAACTCATTACCCTTCTCAACGAGGTCATGAGATAAAAGGAGTAGAAGGATTCTATAAGGAGAAAGTCAACAGCACGAGACTACCACACAACACAACACAGCACAATACAACACCTCCACAGATTCTTACAATGAACTGGAAAGTTGTCCGCTTCAAAGTAACACAATTAGTTATTCTCACAATAATTGAGTGAGTGGGTTTGATCATCATCTGTGAATTTTAACTCAAATTGGACCCAAAGTCACTTTCTCTCTCTCTTCCACCTTGTAACCATTTTTGAGTCCTGTGGTTTTCTTAAAGCTGAATTTTCTCTCAACATTTCAACAAAGAGGAGAAGAGATGGAGGTGAGGTGGAAGAGGTCATACAAAATATATTACAATAAATTCTGGTTGCCGGGCTGGATTTCTCTTGCGGAAACTCTAAATTCTCGCTCCAATAGTTTTGGTTCCGTCAAATCAAATCCGTTGGAGAATCCTCCACACACACACGACTTTCTTCCTTTCTCCCATACACAAACACACATGTGTGTGTACATACATATGTGCATATGAAATGAAATTTTTTTGCCTTCAGCTCCACACTTACTCCCCTTCCCTTTCTTCCTTGATGTACTCTACATGTCAACAACATGTGTTACTTACAACATTTAATATCCTGAAATTCTGAGATCCTGTTTCACCCTCTCTTTCTCTCTCTCTTCATATTCCTTGCAATTTCTGGCTCCCTGTTGTGTACTCTCAAATAAATGATATTGCCATTTTCTTCTCTCTCTACTCTTCCCGCTACCCCACTTTCTCTCTCTTTCTTTCCTCTCCACATTCTCTTATTGTGCACTAAAAAGACTTAAGTCTCCATTCTCCCTTTTTTTCAATTTTCCGACTGTGACAATCATGTGACGTAGCAAATTGGCAATAGGAAGAATGAGGAGGGGAAAATAATAATCATGTTATAAAAAAGGACAGGGCTAAGATACAGGGAAAAGAAAAATAAGGAGGGAGAAAAGGAGGAGACTTCAAATATGGAATGGGAAGAAAAACACTCGTTTTTTCCGCTTGACAAACTACCAGTCTAAATTATTCAAGACATTTCCTCCTGTATTTGTGTGTGTATGTGTTTCTCCACTTTCTCCCCTGCTTGAGAAAAGAATGGAGAGTGGGAAAGCGTGCGGGTATTCCTACAATAAATTGTTCCGGCTGGAAAAATTGTGGGTGATAAAAGGAAATAGGACTTGTGGCGGTGGTTAATTTAGAGAAAGCTGTACTAATGGGCACATTCTACTCTGTATTATTTTCACTTTCACATTCTCATATCTGTAATTATGGGAAAATAATAATATGCACATGTGGAGGGGGTATGCATGAACAAGATGAAAGGGGAAAGAGGCACACAAGGATTGGAATCACCATTTACATTTCCCTTTAAACTTGTAATACATAACCCAAAGGATGGATTATATATTCTCTCAAATGTGTTCAAAGTAGATACACATGCGAGAGAAAGAGCGGAAGAGAAAGAGAAAGTTTTTTTTTACTCTTGCCGACTTTCTTTTTTTTATAAGCCGAAGCGATGCGGATGTCGGATCGTAGTCAAGGAGTTTTTAGTTTTGAGTTTCTTCCATCCTCCTCCCCTACCTCTCTATTTTTTCGCTCCCACTCCTACCTGCACTCATGGAATGATGTAAAGTTTTGTGTACTCATTTCCGAAGGTTAGAGATAGATAGAGAGCGAGAGAGAGAGAGAGGGAGAAAGCATGGAAAAATGAAAAGGAACAAAAAAGGTACCCAGGTTTTTGTACACATGTGGAGTTGAGAGGAGGACATATATACTCTGAATGTACTTACTTCCCCTTGGGCACATATTTACCCATCGTTAGCTAACACAGACGAATGGAAGAATATAGAACCAAATTTAAGATCTATATACATGTCTCACTCTATCTCGGAACAAAAAAAACTAAGACTGCCCAAAGAGCTGAATTCTGCACAATTGGATTCCGGGAAAATATTTTATGATAGAAAGTTTCTCTCCCTCTCTCCCTCTCCATTCTTTCTCTTTAGTTTTATTGTGTAGAATTTTTTTTGTATCACACACAAGAATAAGAATATACGAGAGTAGAATGTCATAGCTCTAATAAATAACTCGCAGGAGGAACAACACAAGAATCAACTTTCCCTTTCAACATCCATTAATATGAGTAGGAGTGTGTTGAGTGTGTGTGAGGGGGAGAAAGTGAGAGAGGGAAAGTCAGTCTACCTGGAAGTACACTTGGTATATAGGATTTCCTTGTGTTATTTTTTTTTGTTCAAAATAGTTTTTAGTCTACAACGTGATATGCCATTCTTCTCTCTTTCTCTCTTTATGTGTGCGTGTGTGTATGTATGTATGTGGAGTGTGTGTGTCTTGGGGATATTATAGTAATTAATTCTCATGGATTCGTTTCAAAATAGTGGGACTTCAGGCAGAAAGTACATTCAGCGGTGTATTGTATTCAATTCAAATTAGTTTTCAAAATGAAATAGCGTCTGACTTGTTGTTACCTCCTTTTCTCTCTCTCTCTTTCTCCCACACACACATACACATACACACACAAAGAAATTCGATGAAGGAGGACATTCACTCACTCTCCCGTTCCACCTTTCGAATCGAATTGCATTGCGGAAAATGAATCGAAGGAGGTCACAGGGTAAAAATATTACGATATTCTTTTGTATTTTGAAAAAGGCTTCTCTCCCTCTCCTTGAATGAAACATGGAATGAAATATGGAATAGAATGGAGGAGGGAAGATAAAAGAGAGGAAAAAAAGAACTTTTGTGCTGGTATGGTCACATCGTGGATTTTCCCTGACACAACACAATACATGTTAGAGTATGTATTGTGAGAAGGACTTTGAAGAGAGGGCATACACAAAAAAAGATGCGCACATTCTCTCCTTACAACCCAGACACACACATACACACAGCACACACATCACATGGATTCACGACGTGTGTGTGTGGAGTGGGATGGGGTGTACAATAATCATGAGTAAGTTGAGGAGAAAATTCAATTTGGGTTTGTACATCATTGTAGTTTTTTTTCTTTGATGTCCCCCGTCACAATGCAAGACTCTGACAAAATACATTGATGGATGAACAGTTAGAATTTTCAAAAAAAAAAGTTTAATACGAAACAGGGAGGGGCGAGAAAGAGAATTCTGCCAACTCCTTGTCAAAATTTTGCTACACGAAATGTACCCTGAGTCCAGTGAGTAGGAAATCTGAAAATCGAAAAAAGATCAAAGAGAGAGATAGGGAGAGATGGGATAAAGAAAATAGTGTCATCTTCCAGAATAGTTTGAGGAAATGTAAAAAAGCAATGAAAATTAAATACCCCATACATATTTATAGAGGAACTGTGCGTCTGTGAGTGTGTGTGTGCAGGCTCCTGTGTAGGATGGAAAGAGAGAGAGAGAGGGTGGTAGAAAAAAAGGAAGATAGTTGCGGCCTGGCATTCGCATTCGTCTTACTTTTGCTTACTTTTCCCTTCAAAATATTTTTAAGATGTCATAACAGATCCTGATCTTGTTTTACAAGCAGAAAGAAAAAATCATCCTGACAGATTTCCCTCCAACTTTTATATTTCATTTTATTTTATGTTTTCCCTGACTAGTAAAAGTATACTGTGGAGACACACATAGACAGAGAGAGAGAGAGGCACACATGTAGCACAGAGTACCCTTCTTCCTTAACACAGACAGAAGAGTCTGGGAAAAGGAAGACCATGAAAATTGACAATGTTGCAGGAGTCTGGGATGTAAGGAGTTTTTTCATATAAACTACCGTGGAGTAATTCAATGTTTCCGTCTTTGTATGTACGTCCGGACACATGAAAATCCTGTAAAAAAAAGGAGTGGGAGAAAAAAGAGAGAGGTTCATTTCTCTTTTACTGATCTCTGGGATTACAAAAGAGGCTTTATTTTATTAGTCCCTTATGTCCTTTGAGTTACTAGGTAAGAAATTATAGGACGAGAGACTTTGGTTGACCCTCACCTATCTCTCTCTATCTCCAACTACAGCTATACATATTTTACTCAAGTCAGTCCACCAAATCCAACGCAGTGAAATCTTATTTATAGTCTCTCTCTACCTCTTTTACTCGAAATATAAAATGAAGGGAGGATGAAGCACACACACACATACACAAATAAAAAAACAAACATGGGCACACGCAGAAATATGTACCTGCGGAAAAACTCTGCAGTACAGTAAAACCTTCCCTCTTCCTCCTCTTCTTTGGTTGACTTGTCTTGTTTTTATAATTGCTCTGTGAGTTCATATGTGAAAACTTTGTTCACAACAACAGCAACAACAAGAATGAAGCGGTTGAAGAGAAAGAGAAAAATTGTGAAAAAAACACAACCTCATTCTAAATCCTTTGTGGACCTCGAGACTAATTATTTTTGTCAACCTGTAGAGTGTATTTCCTTCATATACATTATGTCTGTACAATGGATATTCTTCCAGTTTTCTCTCAATTTTGTTTTGGAAACAATTTACTTTCTCCCTCACTCTTTGTGCAATTACAACTTGCCTACACGGCACATATATTTTCCCAACTTGAGCTCATTAAAAACAGTACGTATATTATGAATTGAAGGGATGTGAAAGTATTCAACTACTTTAAAACACATTTTTGTTTTTTGTTTGTGAGTATAATTAACAACACGGTTGTTAAATTGTGTCTGTGTTTAAAAAACAAAATTTGTAGAAAGTACCTGAAATGTATTTTTACATTTCAAGAGGAAGGATGTTTCAAAATGTTGTAAAATATTTTTTGTAAACACAATCAAAAAAATTACAAACCAAGGGTTTGGACAATTTCATCCAAGTCTTCTGGCCCTTCATTATTGAGACAGTCAATTGTTTCAGCCACTTCCAGTGCATTCCCAACCATCCGACCCAATGGAGTGTCCATGGCTGTGATGACCCCGGTTACTTTCATTCCAAAAGTATTTCCAACTTTCACCTGTACACAATTGGATTTCTTACCACATTTCAATAATTGAAGTATATGGAAAAATTAGTTCAAAACGTATTGAAATCAACGTGTAATATCTGTACACATGTACTTTGAATATCCTTACACACTTTGATAGATAGGTTTTCACTCACCATTTTAGAAGCAAGGCTTCGAGCCATTTGGACATCCTTCATGAAAGCCCCAGTCCCCGCTTTGACATCCAACACTAAAGCATCCAGATTTTCTGCTGCTTTCTTGGAAATGATGGAAGCTGTATACATACCATAGTAAGTATTATTGGATGTTAGATAAAGCACAAACATGCATATATCAACAACTCATTGGAAATCCCCTGATGGCATTTTGATGTTCATGGACTGACAGACTAACTCTCTCTCGAAAAAAAGGACTGTGTGTGGAAAGCCATATTTAGTTAATGGGTCAAAATTGCCGAGAGGAATTTTCCTTCCCGCTCCTCCACTCCCCTCTTACCAACAATGAGACTTTCATTATCAACTGTAGCCGTGGTATCCCGGATTCGGTACAACTGTCTGTCAGCTGGCACAAGATCTGAAGTCTGACCAACTATACAGCAGCCAGCATCTGCCAGAATCCTCTGCATCCTCTCTTTGTCTATCGAGACGGAAAATCCAGGGATCGATTCGAGTTTGTCTAGTGTACCACCCGTGAAATCCAAACCTCGTCCCGAGACCATTGGAACGTGGAGACCACATGCTGCCAGGGCTGGGGCCAAGATAAGAGAAACCTACAGGGTAAAATGAAATGAAATGTGTGTGTGTGTGTGCGTGTGTGTGGGAGTGAAATTCTTTTTTAGTCTACTGAGGGAAATGTATGGTCATTCCTCGATGAAATGATGCTCTCATCATTTTCTTACATTTATACGTATCATTATATACTTGTTGAAGACACTTTTTTCATCCTATAATCTTTTTCTTTATTTCATTATAATTCTTATGACTCCAAAATTTTGTATTCATGGATTAAATAAAATATTATAACTTACTTTATCCCCCACACCTCCAGTACTATGTTTGTCCACAATTGTTCCTCTCCACTCGTCAGGCCAATGAAATGTGTAGCCTATGAAATATATTCACAATTTCATTTTCTTTATTTACTCATTATTTAAATGAGGAACAATTCGAGAGAGAGAGACTTGTAATCAAAGGGCCTCCATGAAAAGTCTCTCAACTTTTGTACATGTGTGGGTGGGTTTACTCAACACAGTGAATAGTTTTTGTATTCACTGTGAAGACATTTGAAAATTTTTTTTTTTCCTTCTCTGGGAATCAAGTTTAATGTGAGATTTTGAGACGGGGAGATAATGATAAGAATTTTTTACCCGAGTAAGTCATGGCTTTAGTTAGGAAATGAGTTTCCTTGGAAGTGAGGCCATTGAGGAAGACTGCCATGAGAAAGGCTCCTGTAAATTTATTTTTGAAATAGTTTCGACTAAATTGTACAATTTTATTCATCAATTGATATTACTTGAGAGAGAAAGCGAGAGAGTAGTCGACTTTCTTTCTCCTTGCAAAGAATTGTTCTTATTTCTCTCCCTCTATCCATCCGTTGTACAGGGTGTATTTAGACAGTATATTGCATTAAAGTAGGTTCACTGTCATGGAAGAAAATCTTACCGATTTGTGACTCATGAACTTTATCCTCATCTTTGCTAGAGCTTAGTTGGTCAATGAATGCTTGAATTTGGAACTCTGTCAATTCCCTTTGATCTCTCTTGGCTCGGATGACATCAACCACGGAATGAGCGGAACTTGGATCGGCTGGCATTTTCTTGAGCTTTTTGTTCTATAATAAATGTACTGCCTTCACACACACACAACTAACTAGAAGAATTAAACAAAAGAGACTAAAAAGTTTCTCTTCTCCTTCTCCTCTCTACCAACTCTGTCCCAGTTTCTCCCACTCTCTCTCTCTCTCTTTCTCCAAATCTTTGAAGATGTCTATTGATTAAAAGGCTGAATACAATTTTCAAGAAAAAGAGCTAATCACAATGTTAATTATGACGGAAGGAGGATGGAGGGATTGGTGAAAAACTCCTACGCTCCTTCTCTCCTACTCTCTAATTAACTCACTTCAGATTTTCCTCCGCTTTTCCCTTTCCTTCCTGATCAACACTGTGAAAGCTTAAAAGCACACACACGTACACAGAGAGAGAGAGGGAGGGAGATAAAACGGGGAAAATGTAGGCAGAGAGGCACAGAACTGTGTTCGTAAGGAAGAAAGCTGAATTGTGATGATACCTTTCACCTTGGCACAACTTTAATAAATCTCATCCCTCCACATTGTCTATAAAATCAAATTATCCAGTTAATTAAAAATACTCGAGAGAGAGAGAGGGAGAGAGGTAGAACAACAGAATGGAGAACTTGGCATCCCTTGGCTCTAGGGGATCATGGTAAATTTTAAGTACTTCCATGCAATATCGTACGAGAAGGAGAGAGAGAGCCAACACGCACACTTTACAAAACCATAACCATCAAAAAGAAGCCCTCAGAGTCACAAGTTTTGAAATTAAATGAGAAATGACATACAAGAAAAGCATGTGTGCGTGTGTGTACTCTCCTCTCCCCTCTACATTTGTTCTGGAAGAATAGCATGAGGATGAATGATGAGACTTAAATTGAGATAAAGGAGAAGGAGGGGGTGGAGGAGAACTGTCCCATCATCATCATTACGGATTAATCTCACACGTTTTTATTACACATCTGTTCCACACACTCACAGTATGGAATGAATGAGCTTCTTTTCTCTCTTTCTCTCTCTCTCTCTCTGTCTTGGCTAACTGCTACTGTAATCACATTTTGTAAGGTCATATTCCCAAGATTTTCAAAACACGCTCCTTCCCTCCGTCCATCATTAATAATTAATATCAGAGAAGAGGGAATAATTTATAAATAATTTATAGCTTTATAGCTTCTGTATTTAATCCTCCTTCCATTTTTTCTCCTTCTCTGTCTCTCAGACAGAATCCATTACGTCCACGAGGATTCTAAGTAGTACAGAATAATTTAAAAATATTGTCCAACAATTTACTAATTATCATTTGACGTCCCATATTGTCAATTAAGTAATGCTTTATATGTATCGTGCCTTCTGTATTTTTATTCATGAGGATCATGAAAAAATGGTCTAGATTTTTTCGTGAAGAAATGGAATGAGAGTTGAGCAAAAAAAACCATGTTGGAGAAAGAGTTAATAATTTTTTTTAGTTGGAAAAAATATGACAATGAGTTGATTATCTTTTTTATTTATTCATATTTAATAATATTGATTATATCGTTAACATTGTATAACTTGTCCTCCAAATAGTTTCCCTCCCCTCCTGACATAACAAAGTAATTTCAAATTTTTATTATTATTTATTAATCAACATTTTAATGAGGAGGAGGAGGAGAGAAGAGATCACAACAACAAGAACAACAGAAAGTACATACCACAGTTATGTTAAACAATTGTACGACGTGGGGGACACGTGTGGAGAGGGTGGGACAAAGAAGAGACTATAATATTAATCTTGTGATACACCGTTGTTCATTCAATGTCTCAAACGGCTGTAGTTCGAATAGATGGTGAATTGTGTCTGGAAGAAGAGTAGATGCGGAGATCAGGAGGAGGTGGAGTTGTGGAGGATAAATCTTCATCGGAAGAGTAGGCCACGGATGACTCTGGAGTTGTGAGAGATCGAGCAGAAAAGATGCTATTTCGACGTTGGGTAACTGAGACGACGGACAAGGCTCGTTTCCTCGGTTTCCTAAAGTCTTCCTCAACTTCTTCATCCTATATTTTTTTGTATTATTTATTATTAACAAATAGCAAATTCAAATAGACATTCTATCTCATTCTGTTACAAAAGAGGCCATTGCAGCTTTTCAACTCCACCAATTTGTTTTTACTTGTTGTGTGCACGTCTCCGTGTGTAGTAGTGTGTGTGTGGCGTGTGTGTACTGTGTGTGTGCTTGTGAGGGAGACTTTATTTGTGATTTATTTTTCTCAAAATTGTAAGACTCAAGTAAAGACTTTTTCATAATATATGGGAGAGGGTTATATATGAGGAGTTGTTGTGTAATAAAAAATAAATTTGGGACGGGGTGAAGAGAATGTTGAGAAATTTTTTTCCCTGTACACAAAGCTTAAAAGTACAAACACACACACAAGGGGAAACGTGTTGTTGTTGTTGGTGTTTCACATAAGTCTAAGAGTGTGGAACTTCAACGTGATGTTATTATTGAAAAAGAGAGGGAACGGGTTACCTCGAAAGATATGGCGACACCATCCACAATTGATGACCGTCTCCGAAGTTCCCCGATTAGTTCAGAAAACTCGTTTTTCAGGGATTTTAACCTCGTTCTCAGTTCGGCTGTGTGACTGCCTGGACCCAAAGATCCCAATGATTCATTGGATGAGAATCTCGAAGCATCCGCTTGTCCCTCCACTCTGTCGAGTCGATGACTTAGTTGTTGTAGCTCCTCTTGGACAACTTGCAGTTGAATGTGAATCTGCGATGGGGATACAATGACACAACAAGTTATTTATTGAAGCATGTACCCTATGCTTTCATGATTAATCACAAAAGTGTCTATTGATTGCGGCCATCCAACTTTTGGGGGATCATTAATATTGATCATAATATGTATATGGATTTTATATAATATTATAGTATCCATGTACTTTTAATAGTATCTATTGTATGTATCGACGATGGAATAATCTTACAGGACACTTGTGAATCAATTTCCCTTTCGTGTGAATATATTGATTAAAATTCAACAAGAAGGAGGGTAGGGAGAGAAAAACTACAGTTCACCACTTCGACTGTGTCATATGATTAAAAATTTGGAAATTCACCCACTCAAGTCGAAAGTTGAACAAGAGAGAAAGAGAGTGAAATTGTTTGAGCAGACTTTACTACAGTACTTACTTGTTTCGTGGGAGGTTTGGTAATTTCAGGATTATTTGTACTCATATTTCGTGACCGACGACTTTCCCCTATTGTCCAATAAAGTCCAAGTTGTTGTGAGGTTACAAGGGAAAAATAAAATTTCAATTTTAATTACAATGGCATTTACAGATATACATTTTTTGTAGTAAATATGAAAAAATAGTGTACAAAGTAGATACGTATTGTTTTATAAAAAGAGATGGAGAGATTCTATAATAATAATAGAATTCAATTTTCTTACCAGGGACACGCCTTTGGGCAAGCTGGCGTGACAGCTGGTTCAGCTAATTTAAATAAAATGTAGACAATTCAAATATTGGATCGGGGTACATTAAACATTTCTCATTTATACTGTGGCGTGTACAATCTCTCCAGTTGTTTGACCACTGTCCTCAAAAGGACACTTCCACACTCATTCCTCCTCTCTTCCATCTATGTGGCTATTTTCAGGTGATTCAAAAAACATTAATTATTCACCCAGACAGACACGCGCTACACACGGAGATGTGTAAGGGTTAAAAAGGGGTTTTGTAGTGGCCTCCAGTAATTAGTAAGTACTATAATGTAATCAGAGGAGGGAGGGAAGAGGAGGAGGGAAGAGAAGAAATTAATACGACCCCCTAAAGAGCATGTTTAATGTTTAAGTTGAAAGAGAAGAGAAAAGATAAATTGGAATAGAAATGAAATTACGATGGTATAACTCTCCACATCCGTATAAAAAGAAAATATATAGGAAAGTTGGGCACACGCTGACTGAATCGATGACCATGTCTGTGTGAGAGAGAAAGAGTGTGTGTGCCATTAGACGACGGAACCCAAAAGTTTATACGTATGAAAGTATCGTGTGGGCTATGTGAGTTGTTTCATATAAAAAGCAGAATAGAATTGGGAGGAAGACTTTTAGCAATTGTGGAGGAGGAGTGTGAGAGGGAGAGAGAGAATAATATTATTTATTGATCTAACGGCAAGAGAAAATGAAGCAAAGGGAATAGAGAGAGAAGGGAGGGAGGGAGAAGAGTAAAACCTCCGATTTCGGTCAAAATTTTCCACACAAGAGCCTCCTTCCACTTGATCTGAATATTAATGTAAAATATGTTTGTTAGCTTTCATTGGCTCAAGAGTTTTGGGGTAACACTGTGTGGTCGTCAAAGTGGTAGGAAGAGGAAGAGAGGCACACACAAAGAGAGGGAGAGAGAGAAAGACTTAGATAAGTACAAGTGGGGAATGCCTGTGAGGCAGACAAGACAAACTGAAATTAGGTTAATTTTGCCAATTCTTTTCCCTCCTCCAATCATACAGACTTCCAGACTTCACAGAAAGAGAGAGTCTGAGACTATGTCATGTATATCTTAAGGGGAGAAAACCATTGAAAAACCCAGTATACACGCGTGTGTCTATGTCTGTTGTTGGTAATAATACGAGTACATAAAAAATATATAAGAACTTATTTCCCTATAGATTTAAACTGACTGTGAGATGACTTTAGATGAGTCCCCTTGAATGTAATACCATTCTCTCTCTCTCCACGTAGTATCTTACTAACATTGTAACCAGTCCCACTCTCTCTCTATTCCATGTAGGCTACATGGTGTAGCCCATGTAGGAGGAGGAACAAAATAGTACATGGTGTACACAGATAGCTAGTAGGTGTATCAATCATCCGAAGAATGCCCCCCAAAGCAAACCCTGCAAGGGGAGCAATTCAAACCGTTTTCTGACTGATTTTTCTATTTTTCTCTGGAATCACACACACACACACATGGTACATATTGTACGCACAAATACACAATCCCCCCACCAGAGAGGAGAGGTTAAAAGGGCAGAAAATGATCTGTAGGATTACTTCATGAGGAGTGAGCGAGGGAGAAAGTCAAAGATAGAAAGTATTATAGGAAAAGACTTGGAGGAGAAAGCGAGGAGGAGAGTGAAAGTGAGAGGGATAGTCAAAATTTGATTACATTTATGTAGGTAGGTACCCACAAGTAGATAGGAGGAGAAGGAGGAGGGAGGATATTATAGTGATGGTTTTAATCTTTGATGAAATGTTTGTGTGTGCAGAATATTGTGGGAAAGGCTAGATGTGTGTATTGTGCAATTTCATGGAAGGAAATGGGTATAACGAGTCGTGATGGGGTCGCCATTGCCAGTATACTATAGTATCTGTTTCTGTATGGTTATGCAAGTGGAGAGTTTCCTTTTCTTCCATCTCTCTCCTCTCTCTCTGTTATAACTTGAAGAAATTTGGGGCCACAGCTGAAGACCCCTAAAAAACTATTGAGAGGGAAAGTGGGAGAGGGAGAAAGGGAACCTATACCGTACATAAGGATAGTAGGATCAAGGAAAAAGTACGCATGGAGGAAATGGAAATTTTGTGCAGCATCCAACACAAGTTTCAACAAGAGTAAAAGGGGAAAGGGAAAGCAAAAGCAAATGGATGAGAAAAGGAATGGATCCAGTTTTTACTCATCTTTTGAACATGGCTCGCTACCAAAAAGTACGTGCGTGTGCCCTACTACTACTTACATCTAAAATATAGACGTACTTATAACATGGAGATGAATATAAAGTTTGGTGGTGGTGTGTGTGTAGTGTGTACCCAAAAACTCAACTCTAATTGTCAACTAGAAGTGATCAAGGCTGTGGCTGGGAGAGGACAGTGGTTAGCAGCCTGAAGAGATGAGATGAAAGGGAACATTTTGTATAAAAGAGAGTAAAAGTTCCCCTCATCTCAATACACACACACATATACTAGTAGATACATGTATGAATATATATTAGATCCATATATCACAAAAAATATATTACTTGGCTGGTCATGCCGTTGAGAAGACATGGGCAGGCATTTTGAAGGGAATGATGGGCGACGACTGTTATATGAATCTGATCAGCATACGTGAAAATAGACATAGCTGAAAAAACACAGACAGAATAATAATTAGAGATCAAATACATCACAGTTTACAAGAGAGAGAGTGTGTGTGGTTCACAACACAAGTTGTTTGACAAAATTTTAATACTCTAGTTTTATTTTCCATAAACACACATATTTAAATTCATAAGTTGTGTAGGACAAAGTATGTGTACACTGTATTCGTATTTGTACTTTGTACATACCCACTCTTATTTTACCCGTGGGGGGATAAATTGGGTAAACTCTGAAAAATAAATAAATACATTTAGTTTAGCAAATTTGTACTACGGAACGAAGCGAAAACGTTTTTGCAAAGTGACACAGGGAAAATTTTGTCCGAGCTGAGATGACGAATTAATATGATTGGAACAAGGACCAAACTCAAGTTTTGTACATCCAGATTATATCTTTTACTACTTACCCTTTGAGCGAATTTCCCCCGACTACCAGGGTAGTACTGGGTCCAGGCAAATTGCAGAATTGGAAAGAAGCCTGTAAGATAAAGAGAGAGAGAAAGTTGTTTATTTAAATATAAAGAGGAAAAAAAGAATCTCATTATTTATAATTATTGTACACAAGTACGTATACAATATATACAAGGATGTATGTTTAATTCGTGTATTTTTGGTTCACTTGGACAGTGCCAACCAACATACAAAAAACCATGGACATGATACATAGTCTGAGAGAGAAACAGAGTAATTTTCAAAATTATGATATTGCATCATAGTCTCCATTATACACTAGATTATTGCTCAAAACTTTCGTATCTTCTTTTGGTAATATGATTTTGATGAGAAAAATGGTGAAATTTTCAACAACACGCCAAGACACGCACTCTTCTTCATCCTTTTTTTTCACTTCTTTTATTATTATTTTTTCAGTGGGTTTTTACTCTTTCCACTCTCTGACCCGGAGGAACCTTTTCTATCCCTCCTCTTGAGTCTCCTCCTCTTCCTGAAATTAAATATTGAATGGCACGACTACTACTAATTAGTAGTCAACATGCAGAGGGAGAAAATACTTGAATAAAATTATACAGATATAATCCCCGCATAGATGAATTACGTACGTCTATGCAGAGTCAAACTTGTATATTATATTGTATGAGAGAGACGAAGAGGAGGAGAGAGTTAAATTTCAACTTGACATTCAATTGATTAAAAAGAGAGAATCCTCTTCAGATAGCGGAGACGGATGCTGAAGGAGCGGAGGAAGAGGAGGAGAAGAAGAGGAGATACATCCAAGCGTACACACATAATAGAGTAAGACATGGCGAATGCGCTGAAATAAATTCAGATTGTGTTGAAACCTTTCTCACGTGGCCTTTTCCCTTCCCCCCTCCTCATAATAATATGATATTGTGAAGGAGAAAAGAGCAATTATGTCAACCAAGGAACGTCATTTGCAAAAAGGAGGAAATAACCCACAACGGTCCGTCTTTGTCTTGTTTACCTATTTTAAATAGCCTATTTATTTCCCAGGGCTTAATGTACCCTGTCATAGCCACTTCTTTGTACAGGATGACTCAAACAATTATGACCCCTTCTACAACAACAACTACGCAAGGAACAGGAGAGATTTTCATTTCTGCATTTTAAATTTACAACCAAGTTTTGAAACAATTTCGAATCTGTGCCAATCTTTCACAGTAAAAGAAATCAATAAAGAATTTGGAAGAAAGTTGAGGAGAAAATCGTAACGTAATTAAATCTTTGAAAAATGGTCCTAAATCCCTCAGGATTAGCGTATGCCTTTAAAAAAAGTATTGTGTAAGGCTCACATTTTGACACGTAATTTTTTAACAGGAAGCACTCAAAAAATTGAAATTGGTCCAATTCATAAATTAAATGTTCAGCTGAATGTGATGACCCAAAAAACTGTGTTGTAATATCATTTGTATTTGCACAAGGAAGGACTTAACAACTCACGGATTGGAGCGGGACGATAAAATAAATGTCCCTTCAAATTTTTAATTACTCCAAAAAATATTCTTTTGACTCTACTTTGCTCCCGCTCCCAATTAATTTGCCAAGGTACACCTAAAGCTATCTCCAGATCACACCAACCAAACCCAGGCCGTACACTTTGTGTGTATCTCTAAGAAGTTCCCCATAGAATAAACTCAAAGTCTAGACGGACTGGAAATTGGAATCCTGGAGAGTGGCTGAAGCTTTGCCGGGAGCCGGGCGAAGAAGGGAAGGGGGTTGGAAACTTTGGATTTTCTTCTCTCCTTCTTCTCTTCAGTATGAAACCCCAGGTGTGGTGCGAGAAATCAACTGATTTCTTTGAGCTTCTTGCCAAAAGCACGTACAGATACAAAGAACGGAGGGGGAGAAATAAATCTACGGTGTTTCATCTTCACACACACACACACACACACACGCAACCCCCTCCCCAAATTTGGAACAACCATTAGCTCTGAGGATTTTGCGAAACAACTTTTCTGTACAGTACACACAGTACGGATATATTATCCAGTACACACACGCACACAGTATGTACTGTTGAGTTTTGAAATGCCCTTAATATTTTAAAATATATGATGAAATCCTCTCTTTTATACTTCATATTGGCAAAGACTGAGTAGTTGAGACTGTTTGAAATAAATTATTGCTTCCCCACTCAGAAAACTTGAGTTTACACACAGTCCTCACTGTTGAAGACTGAGGAAGACTTTTTGTTGTTGTTATTGCCAAGCTCCTTTCCTCCACACAAATAAATTGAATAGCCAAAAGATTTAATAATTTTAATGGTCTCTATTTACAATATAATGTACATAGTAAATGTGAAGTCCCTTCCCCATCCCTCCCCTTCACTCCTTCTCTGTTGGTACAAGATTAGTCGAAATGGAAATGATGGAAACATCTGTTTGAGCATTAGGATTTAGAATCTCTACTCAAGACGAAAATGTTGGAACGTGGCGGGATGATGATGAGAACAAGGAGAGAGAGAGGGAGAGAGAAACGTGGTGAGGAGGAGGTGAGAGGATATACTGAAGGAGGGAAGTGGTGACTATGCTTAAAAAGCAAATTGTTCCACATAGCTAGATTGCAAAAGTTTTTTTGGTGCTCCGGCACAGCATCCTTTTCCTTCCAAGAGAGTAGTCGTAGTAAGAAAGGAGGGAAGGAGAAGAGAAGAGAGGAAAGAAAAGTGGAATACCTTGGGGTGTGGAGAAATCTGGTGCAAAAAGAGCTTTATATGTATAAATCATAGTGAATGACTCAGGCTATGAATTTCAATTGAGGGAAAGCTGTAAGCTGTACAACAGAGAAGACAGAGGGAGAGGAGAAAGCTAAATGTCTACACCTTTCTCTCCTGACGACTTCAGCCTGTCTCCCTTCTTCATTTTCTCCTTTTTTCTTTTCTTCAAACCCTCCTCCTCCTCTCCTCCCTTCTCCTCCTCTATCCATCGATTCATGGACAAAGAATAAAATTCCAATTTAAATTTCATTCGCCCATACCTACAGATAATACCTTCCTCCCTTCCATGCACGTACACACACAACCACACGCACATCCTTCGCCATTGCCACCCAGGGTGGCAGGAAGCTGTTGACAATTTTGGTAATTAAAATCTTCTTTATGATTCACTTTGTCCCAAAGCCAAAGTCTTCTTCCTTTGATTGGTGGAGCGTGGAAAGGAAGATGAGGGAAATTGGAATGGATGTTGATTGGAACCAATTTTTTTGTGTATTATTCTCATTCTCTCTGTCTCCCTCACTTCATTCCAGTTCCAATATAATAATACAAATACAAAATGATGAGAGTACAAAAGGATTAAATTTGATTCTCTCTCTCTCTTCTCCTCTCCTGTCTGGTTGTGTCTGCGCTGCGTGTGTCATTTAATAGTGTAGAGTAAATTGGATTTATAGAACATGACATAATTTTTATTACGGTGAATAGAATGGGATATGTAGTGGATAAAGAGAGAGAGAGAGACTGAAATCGATCGTCATAGACATAGGATGAAGATGTGTGTCTGTCTGTTCAAACCAATGGAGCCTAGAGTAAGAGAAAGTGGAATACAGGAAAGGGTGGATGGGACGGAAGAAGGATTTCTAGCAGATAATCTTGATGCAAATTGTACTGTACATATTTTCTCCCATGTAAATTCACAAGTGTACAACAACAACCATTGAAACTCCTCTCTCTCTCTCATGGTGTGTGTGGTGTGTGTATGTGTTTGTGCTTTGTGACTGACAGTCACCACCACACCGCCGGGTACTTTTGTTCTGTGTCTCTATTTAGTCAAGGCTGGATGTTGTATGTTTGTGAGTGTGTGTCGTGAGAGAGAGAGTGAGTGTGTGTGTTGGTGTTTGTGTATACTCACACTTTGCAAAAACCACCATTGAGAGGAACAAGGGATGTGAGGAGGAAGAGGAGGAGGAAAACCTCCTGCAAATGAAACTTTTGAAATGGGATCATCTCTATACTCGTTCGAGAGGAGACTATGAGATAGAGAGAGACAGAGACAGAGAATCTTGTTTCTACACTTTGACGTCACTCAATTCCATGCTTTTTCCTCTCCATTGTACATCTAAGGTTAGACGGGGCTATTCCGGCAGTGCCTGTTTTAGGGGTATCTTAAAATGGTGCTTAAGTTAATGTCTTTAATTTTGACCTTCCTGATGACTTGGTGTCATAGGTTTATAATTAACTGTATTGACAGAACAACCTCTCAAACTGCCTGAATAGCTCCATTTTGAGACGCTATGGCAGCAGCTGGAAACAATTTTTAATTATTTAATATTGGTCAATGAAAACGTCCAAAACTTGTTGGATCATAATAAATAGACCCTCGTAGACAGATAATTAAGCTGTGTGCAAAGTTTTGAAAAACGTAGCCCAAGCTGTTGAAGTTGAAACCTTGTAAAGCTGCTAGAATAACCCCACGTAACCCTACATCTAAATGAGACAGGACACAGAGAGAAAAGAGGGGAAGGGCAGGGCGGATAAAGGTAGAAAAAGGAATAGAGGGAAAGGGAAAATTTTCCATGGATTTTTAGTCTAACAAGCTTCTATTTATCTCCTTCTCCTCCACTTGGTGTAGTTTATTCATTTCAAAAATTGTCAGCTTCCTCTCTCTTCCTCTCCCGGAGGGGAAAAAAGAAACAAGAAACTCTTTCTTTCTCTCTTTGTATGTACCTGTATACACACACCTTTCTGTTCACTTTCTCCATGGACTGTACACCTTTTATTATAATTACAAGGCACACCATAATGGGGAAAAAATAATATAAAAGAAAGTTGGAGGAAAAACCGGTCGTCAACTCCTTCTTTCTCCTCCTCCACCTCTTCTCCTCCTCTTCCCACCAAAACCACACCACTTTGGTTGATATGTTGATTAATTTTTTCCCTCTCTTCACCCCAACTTCTTACTTTTTAATTAACACATTCAGGAGAAAACCACCCCGCATCCACAAATTTCCAGCTCAATGCCCCAAGGAGGAGTAGGAGGGGGGGGGGGGGGGGGGGNCCCCCCGCCCCCCCCCCCCAAGAGAAGCAGGTGTGAGAGAGGAAGGTAGAAAAATAACAAAAATTTTACTACCCACGGAATAACAAAATATTCAATTTTATCCTCTCCCTTTTCTTCTCCTCCTAAAATTCTATTTTCGTTCCTCAGTCCATGAACCAAGGTTCACAGCACCAGCACCAGCAGCTGAGACTGTTTCATTCCAGTTGAAACACTTGACAGTATATTTTGCAAGAGGTACACAGTTTTAGTACTATGTATCCAGAGAACCATGGTATGTAAATTATATCGGTTTTATTGATACAAAATGTGTTTTCCATATATCCAAACTCCATTACACACACACCCCAGTCAAAAAGTATCAAATCTGGAGTGTGTGTGTGCTTATGCGGGACCGCAATCTCAATTAAATCCGAGTGGAAAAAAGAAACAAATGTAAAATCGAGCCATTACCATCCCGGTTGCATCTTTCTTTTCACACACACACCTACTCTCCTTCAGGAGATGTACAAATGAAAAGAGAGTGTTGTAAACTGCACACATGTACACACACACACGAATGGGAATGGCGTGTGTGCATATTGTAATGGGGGGACACAAAGTCTATCCGAAATTTTTTTACGAGGTCATAATAAAAACTGTGAGACATACACTATTAAACCTTGTAGGACACTGCATCTGCAAACTGGAAGACGGGGAGGAGAAAGAAAGGAAAAAGGGAGGAGGAGGAAGAAGAGAAGTGGAACGTGCTTTGGTAAAAGTAGAAAAGTTTTTTTTGGCATGTAATTTAAATGTACGTCGGTCGGTTGAGGAGGAGAAGAAGAAGGAGCAGAAGGGAAGTCTAAAAGAATTTCATGCGAAGGGAAAAGTCGTGTTGAAAAAAAAGAAGGAGGAGAAGAGGAGGAGGAGGGGAACAAAAGAAGAGGAGGAATGTTCTTTGGGTAAAGAAATTCCAATTTCTATATGTTCTCGGATGACTCCTTTCAATCCCTTTTTCCCTGGAACCCTGTCTCGTTCTCCGACTACCTTCCCCTCTCTCTCCCGGGTTCCGTCCCACCCTTCTTTTTTTGTTTCTTGCAAACTGTCTCTGTGGAACATAATGCCCGTCATCAAGTTTCTTTAATTAAGCAAAGAACAGACAGCAGCCTGACACTCGTCTATAAATACAAACTCTCCAATTCTGTTTCTCTCCCAGCTACAATTGCATGGGATTGTAGAAAAAGGACGACAGTAAAGAGTGGAGGGGGTTTCGTCCCACACCCACCGTGATTCATGAGGAGGAGACTACATTGGATGTAAAAAAGAGAGTGACTCACCTTATTCGTCAAGCTTTCCAGGACGGAGGTTCCAAGTTTATGGGGTAGGATACTCATGAGGATGGCTGTAGCACCATAGGCAACGACGGGATCAGCTGAAGCCTTCAGTTCATCTAGTCGATGTCGAGTGGACCAGAGACGTGGAATTGCCGCTTCAATCCCTGATGGAATATTTGCGAGGACCAGTGCAACTTTACACCCTAATCTCGTACTCGTTTTCGGTGAAGCTATGTCACTGTTACGTCATTATATTTTAAAAAAATAAAGTTTTTCACGATTTGAAGACAAACGTAAATGTATAACATAAGTACCTATATTAAAGTTAAGAAGACATATTTAGACATTACCTTCGAAGGTCCACGGGTATTACAACCTACATAGAGATATATGGTATTAAAAAGTAATTCAAGTGGTTCATAATTGGGTGGATATCAACAGGTAAAATGATATCAGTTATTTATAGCCTCTTTTGGAATTTAAAAAATAATTATAAGGATTTTTGCACTATAAAGTGCATACATTTTTATAGAAGGCTTATAGAAAAAGGGAGAAGAATTGGACCATGCAAATTGTGATACACACACACATGCGTGTGTGTAGTATGTGTGTGTTTACAGGATTTTTTCCTACCTTGACATCGTCAGGATAAGAGATACCCTGTTTTTGAAGGTAAGTCCGAACACTGCCAGCAGCGGCGGAGAGCATGACATCATTAAACGAACTTCTTCATAATTTGCAAAAAAGTTCAAAAAAAAAAGTTTGAAGTTTAGCATGTTTGTACAGTAAAAGTATTGTAAAGAGAGGGATTGTACTGTTTGTGTGAAATACCTCATGATTTGTTTGACACGAGCCACTTTGGGGACTGTGAGAGAGGCTGACCATAAAACATTCCATAGGCCGGATGGAGGTTCATTATTGACTGAGGACTGCTGCTGTCCCTCTTGAAAATCTGAAGAGGAGGAGTATGAACAGGAACGACTATTTGTTGTCCCTCCTGCCTGTTGTTGAGGAGGAGGACCAGAACGTGGTCCAGACACTTGGTAAAAATTCGGATTACTTGTACTCTTATTCTTCCCCTGCTGTGGATTATCATAGCTGGAGGATGAGAGGGATGAGGTGGATTTATTTGGTTTGAGGAGGGGTTTGGAAAAAAAATTCCGGTCACAAAATGTCATAAATATCCATAGGAAGAAAGTGAGTGGACCCACGATGAGGGCACGAAGAACATTGAAACCAAAACTCAGGCCAGCAAAATGAGGTCTTTGGGGAATGTGCATGTGAGAGTGTTGATGATCCGCCTGTGTATTCAAAAAAGGATAAAATTTTGAAAAATGACATTTTATTCTCTGAAAAATTTGTGTGTGGGAGGATAAAAAAGGATTGACAAAGAAAAGAGTCACAGTTCATTATATGAGAGGAAATTAAATTGGGAGGGAACAAGTTAACCTCATTTCCACAAATTCCTTCAGAGATGAAGACGTAATAAATTCAATTGTGTAGTACACATAAATATGGAAAGTGGATTGCTCGTCGTAATTAGTGGTGACATAATTAGAGGGACTTAGTATGGAAAGAGAAAGTTTGAATGGAACGCACATAAGTATTTTATATTATGTAAGAAAGTAAGATGTGTTGTTGTTTACCAGGGAGTGAGACAAGATTCTGACGAGTGTCATCCCATCAGCCAAACATTGATGAACTCGAAGAATAGCTAGGGTATCTTTCTGAACTCCGTAAGCAGACAGAACTCTAATTTCCCATAATGGTTTCCCCATTGGAAGACTCTCCAGAAGTAAACTACTTATATATTGTTGAAGTTGAGCCTCAGTCTGGATACTGGAGGGTGCATGGAAGATATGATTTTGAACATCAAAGTGCACGTCCAATTCCCATCTTCATCATCAAAACCATTGGCAGATACACACACAGAGAGAGAAACCACATAAAAAGGCTTTAGTCATTTATTACCAAAATTCTCCAAAAATATTATACATACCATACCATCAGAAGTATTAACAAGTAATTTCCAAAAGGAATTAATAATCTATGTCTATATCGTACTCCCACACACACAACTGTACGTTCAAGAGCTTTTTAAAATCACTTACTAATATATTTCCACTGGATTTACATTTCCTAACATTTTAATGAAAACTTTAATATCTTTACTATTGGGGGAGAAACGGATTTTTGTAATACATATTTCTGCTACTACTTTCACTTTGTAGTGAAAATTCCTACCAAAATCCCCCCCCCCCCCCCCCACACACAAAGTACAAAGTAATTTTCAAAGTTATGTGGGTAGAGGGGGGGGGAGAATATTCTTCAAAAATAAAATAATTCCTGGAATAAATGAGACTTGGAAGGAATTTTCGTACAAATTATCAATTACATCCTAGTACATCATCATCATCACACATACAGTACAAAATCATTACCTACAATATGCTATGCTGTATAATCTAAAGGGGGGAGATGAAGTTAATAAACATTCAGTAGTGCAGAAGTAATGTTCTGTCAACACGCATATTTGACTATCCCGATACTGTACTAATGGTTAAAGTTGGCTTGGAAAATTGTCCCCCCCCCCCCAGTTTTTTACTAACAAGTCAATCAATTATAAGACCTCTTTTTCCATACTCAATTGTTCCCTACAAAAGTCTCCCATGAGATTCATTCAAATTGTCCTAGACTAGGTAGCCAAGGACAATTCTTTTTTTTAAAAAAAAATGTTCCAAATTCAGAGAGATTGTTGAGAAAGAGCTGAGCTAATTATACAATGCAGTGTCCCACTTGAGTCTCCACATACACACACACGGTCATAAGTACCCTAGAAAAAGAAAGTAGTTACTTTACCTATAGCCAGTGACGAGGGGTTCCATTTTCTGGAGAAGACGAGGGTAAGCCAATTCCCCTTCTGGTGTCTCCGCATGGAGTACTCTAGTTTGAATCAAATGGCGAAGACTGGACAAATCCATGGAGCCCTCAAAAACGAGGAGAGTGTGAAGTATTGATTGACATTTTCGTGGGCTCTTTTTCCCCAACCATCTCACATCATTGGCCAAGGCAAGATGGTCATTATTTGGGAAAACTGTCGCAGCGGCCTGGATGGAGTGAGACGCATTATGACCCCCTTGAAGACGATTGGAACAAAGGATCCGGACGTAGTGACAACAATCAACGAGGATCACGGCTGAGTAACGGAGGACAAGGACTGTGATGAGGGACACCCCCACAAAAATGAGGACTGGGACTCCCAGAAGAATTGCAACTCCCACAGCAATCAGTGTAATGAATAAACTTGAAAAGATATTCTCTTCCAACGGATGTTTCAACCGTTTCACCTTCGCATTCCTGTAGTAAGGAGCCAAGTGCCGAGAAATCTTTACTCCCCCTCCCACCTCCACCGTCGTCGTCGTCCTTGACGACGTTGTCTGTTGTTGCTCCTCCTGCTCTTGATTTTTCTTTTCCAAATCCTTCAAGCTTCTACCTCCTCCTCCTCTGCCATCTCCTCCTCCTCCTCCTCCCCCAATCTCGCCTCCACCACCTCCTCTTATTTCACCTCCAGCCCTGCATCTTCCTGAAGACTCGTGTCTTGTTGGCCCCGTGGAATTTGTCAATTCACAATCGCCCTGAGCATCTCCCCGCTCTAATCCACTTACCATCCCTCCGTCCTCATCGTTTCTTCATCTGTACACAACCAAAATACAAATACACACATGTAGTACACTCCACACATGATATATACATAAATATATGGATCAGTTGAATGGAGTCAAAAGAGGCATAAAAAATTGAAAATTGGAAAAAAAGTCATTTTTTTCTGAAAAAAAGATTGTCGATTCCACACACGTATGTATGAAATGCCGAAGCAACATTTATACTTTCTCTTCTACTTTCTCCTCACATGTTTCAATTATAATATCCCCCCCACTCCTCCTCTTCTTCTTATTTTCTCTCTCTATCCTATACATTCATGGTTGACTACTCCTATTGCATCATCTTGAGAAATATAAGGATATTACATTGAAAAAGCTTATTGATTTTATTCACTCTTCCTTCCTCTTTCCTCCTCCTCTTCTTTCTCCTACACTTCTATGCATAGTCTACAATAAATGATCTTTTCCTCTCCATCTTCCAGTCCTCCCCCATTTCCCTCTCTCTCCTCTCTTTCTCTCTCTTGGAAAAGAGGCAGAGATAATTGGTTACATAACTCGGAGAAGGAACAAAAGCATAGTCATTCATCTTGAATTTATCCCATGAATTTTAACATGGATTCTTCGTCGTCTATGTACTTCCATATCAATGTGTGTGTGTGTGAATTCTTCATCTTCATACACGTATAGCTACATACAGGCTGTGTGAATCTATCAGACTTAGATCTCATCATATGGACTAGAGAGAGAGAGAAAGTGTGTAATGACTTTTCTACACACAATTTTCATCACATCTATCTCTCCAAGACTTACAGACAGACACACACACTCAGTGAGGGATGGAGAGAAAGAGCTAACAATAGACATGTGAGTTATAGAGGATCATTTGATTTTCTCTCTTTTCAGACATTTCCAGCATAGCATGCATGGGGAAAGAATGAATGGAATTATTTACGCTGTGTTTGGCCTCCTTCCCTATTTATTAATTCTTTGACGGCCTCCATCCTCACCCGAGAGTGAGTACAGAAGAGACGCGAGAGTGCCCGAGACTGGCATCTCTACACACAAACATGTATCCACATTATATCACTATATGTGCTTTTTTGTTTTTCAAGCCAAATCGTGCTTGTTTGTGCGTGTTCCTGGGTGGAGGATGTGTGTGTGTGTCTGTATTTGTGATTCACTTAACGGTGGTTCCATGTTTGCATAATAAGATGGACAATCTTCACAAAAGACAAAATGGCGTATAGATTTTTTTTCCTCTCCCTCCCTCGCTTGTATTTTTATATTCTGTCTTCGTACACTCTCCGTTTTTTTCTCCTTTTCATAATAATTCTTTACTTGTTAAGGGAAAATCTTGGGTAAGCTGGAATCTTGAAGTTACATACCATTATAAAAGTAATGTTGTGTGTACATAAGTAGTTTGGTCAACAAGATATGGAGGGAAACGTTTTTACATTATGTAAATTTGAACATAATCTTTTTTGCGGACCAGAATTCAAATTTAATCCTAAAATATCTCCACACACATAAACAGGAATGGATAAATATGTGTAGCAGCCAACAGGAAGTGTTGGCTGTAGGATGAAGAGGAGGAGGAGCAGGAAATTTAGCACAGGAATCATTGTAATGAGGAAATGTTTAGGAAATTAAATGTGAAATTTTTTTATGCAAAAAATAAAATGTCAAGTAGAAATCAACTCACATATTTAACATAGCACCGATTTAGAAGGAGGGAATGAGGGGTTCAGATTCAAAATAATTGTAAAGACTGTAGGAGAAATGTAATTTGAAGTTTAAACTTTTATAATTGAATTTTTGTCCTGACTGTATTTTCTCTGTATCTTGGGATAATGTATCGAAATACATGGATGTAGGGTGAAGGATATTCGCATGTGGTTTATGTCATGTAGTGGAGAGTGAAGAGAAGAGTGTGTGTGCGTGTGTGTGTGTGAGAGAGAGAGAGAGAGAGAGAGAGGAAGGTGAAGGGATGAAATTTTTATGAGAATTAGCAGCCGGATGCTGGCTGTTAAAATTTCTGAATTTTCTACTCTACATCCTACATGGTCTAATAAATTAATAGGATTTCCAGAGAGCTCTACTAGTCTACTCTCTCCTCTCATAATATATTTGTACAGCACCAGCCTTCCCTACATGATTGAGCAGCCATCCTTTTTATTGAATAAGCTAAAGTGCACTCAAACACCCCCAAAAAAATGAGAGAGAATGGGTTGAACTCGTTTCACAAAAAAATTTCATGTCCGAAACATTTTACCTTCCCTCTCTATCTCAACTGTGCAAATTTTAACTCATCAATTGTGTAACAATTTCGAGTTAGAATTTGTTAGAGTTGATTAGACCTGAGAGAAAGAGAGAGAGAGTGTGTGTGTAAGTGGGTAAAAAGTCGTCTGTGAAAATTTCCATTTGGGAAATACATTTAAAGTATAATTTTTGTTTGAGGAACAATCTACATGGGAAATCTCCCTTTTTTGCATGGAATAAAATAAGTTTTTAAGGACATTCCTCTTCCTCGCTCTCTTTTACATGGAATTCCCAAAGGCGTGCTACACACACTGCACACACTCTATATTTACTTACACTCTGGATTTGGTGACTAACTTTTCTCTGTCTCTCACCGTCAGTGAAAGTGTGCAAAAAAAACTGCCGAAAAAAAAGTCAGCACAGTCACAGGACTCTGACGATGTGAAATTGAATTGATCGACTCTGCTCCTATAATACAGTAGTATAGCCCATAGTCGTTCAACTCACCCGTCTCCCCAAATATAAAAATGTGTACGGGCGACAACACAACATCCAGGGAAAAAAATTGTTACACTAGTTGACATACTCTCTTCCCCGCCCTACACACACACCACCACCACCACACATCCAGGCGTCACTTATTGACTCATTTTTTTAAATGGACAGGCGATTAAATTGACACTTGAGACTTCTTGGACCATCACCATCATCCACATTTTTTTTCTCCTTGACATAACTAGAAGTGGGAGAGGAAGTACTTTACGAGGTGTAGTGGAAGGAGAGGGACAAAAAATTCAAAAAGTTGTTTGTTCAATAAATATTTATGGTATAAATACATAACGCACATTGTCCATGTACCTTACTAGTAATGTGGTTTGGGTGGTTGTGTGTGTGTGCGTACAGTGTAAAAAAATTGTCTGTTATTATTATTACTACTACAAGGTTTAGGATGTTTGAGGATGATGGAGAAAAAATTGAAAGTAAATATTACAGTTTCTCTCTCTCTCTCTTGACAGACACACACACACAGAAGCACGTACAAATGGCAGAGAGAGGGGCGGAGGAGGGAAAAGCTGACATAATAATGAGTTGGACAAGTTGATGATACATGTATTAGGAGATGAAGGTGGATCATGTGGCTGTGTGGATGTTGATGACGATGATGATGATGTGGTGTGTAGATTGGAAGGTACTTTAGAGGGTATCAAGTATATCAAGAGGAGGAGAAAGAATAAAGAACTGATTAGACGGAAGGTCGATAGGGGAAATAGGAGAGAGGAAGAGAGAAGAGGACGGAATTTGGACTGCTCTCTTACACTTGTGCCTCTGCTCCCCGTCTCTGTGCCTCCTTCTCCCCCCACTCAACTTGCTTGAGTGTGTGAGTGTGTGTGGTTTATAACTCCCAAGCAATTTCCCATTTATTTGAGGGGATCGGGATCGAAGATCAGAGCTGGGCTGGTTTGTGTGTGCGTCCTCTTTGAAAGTGAGTAACAGATCTTTTTATCCTCACACGTCCCACGGCTTTTTTTGAAAGGAGCAGCAACGAAGAGAGAGAGAAAGCCGAGGAGGGAAAACCAAGTGGAGGAGGATGAGAGTGAGTGAGGCTGTCAAGAAATAGAAGCAGTGATCTATCCTCTATATAATAATATATTACCTGCCTTCCTCATCTTCCTGTATGTACGTGTGTGTGTGTGTGTAGTGTATGCCCCTCTGTACCAATGTACCATCATATGAAAAGATTGTTTTTACATGCCCTCCATGCTCTTCTTTATATACAGACACACATGCTGTATTGGATCCGAGAGAGAGAGAAGGAACTGGAGGCTAAAGTGTAGAGAGTTGATTTTATTATATTGTCTTAGAACAGGACAGAAAGAGAGAGGGAGAGAGAGAGATGACTCCTACGTCTTGGATGATAATTTTCGTAAAGTTTCTTCACTATAATACATACGGAGCTGTGAAGAAATAGAGAGAAAGCCAGAAGAGGAGGGAATAGAATTTTTTTGGAGGATTTTTGCTACATAAAATAAACTGAGAGAGCCAGTCACCACCCCCCCCCCTCTCATTGTTATGATTATGAAAGAGCGGGGAAGAGCGGGGAAGATACACATTAGGAACAGATAACCCCTAGAATATAAGTTATCCAGTGTCTGGATGACTACAGAGGAGGAGGCAAGTGTGTCTCGTGCAAAAGGTTAGAGTAAAAGAAAAGGTTAGCTCAGATGTGGGGTGAGACAGGGAGAGGAAATTATGTGTCAGGCAGTTGGAGAGAGAGAGCTTTGGTCTTTGTTGAGAGAAAATTGGATACACCACCACAATCTAATGTCTATAGATATGTACAGCCTTGAATCATCCAGACTATACAGTACGGACTAGTACGTAGGATACCTAGAGGTGTGTATGTACCCCGTTTGATTCCTATGTAGTACTATGTACTAAAAGTGTAGAGTTAACAGTGTCCGGGTAGCAGGAAGGAAATAAAGCGGAAACAGAGCACATGCTGTTGTTGTTGCTGTTGTTATGCCCCCTTCTTTTTTTGACTCTACAATAGACTGAGGGAAAAGTATTTTAAACGATGTAGGAGAGAAAGTGGAGGGGGGATGTAAAAAGAAAGGGAGAGAGAAAGTTGTAACTTACGTCGACTTCTGAGTAAATCAGTGGCGGTGTGTAGAATTTTTCGACTAGAGTTATCTTCTTCCTCTTTGGGTAGTAGTTTGAAGCGTAGCATGATTATAATGATGATGATTTGTAAATCCTTACATGTCATTAATATTCCAAGGGGAGGAAGAAGAGAGAGAGAGTAGAGCGTAGGGTTCGGGTTCAACAGAGAAAAGAAAGCACCATGAGTTGAGTTGTAGTTAACGAGAAAGCTCACTCACACCGAGAACCGAGACTGAACCCGACCCAGACACTGACGATGAGAGAGGAGGAGAGGAAAGTAGACGACGGACTGACTACGCTATGAAAGCGAGACGGATGGAGAGGAGAAGAAGAGTTTTCATTCTTCAGGCTCTTAAATTCCAATAAACTCAAACTTTGGTTGTACATAAACTTTTTCCTTCTCACTCTCTCTCTCTCTTTCGTTCTCCTCTTTCACTATCCTTCTTCCTCTCGGTTTTGTGCACAGACTGCACAGACACGTACTATTTGAACCAACTGTTGGGTATGTGGAGGGTTGTGGAATCTAGAGGAAAGAGAGACGGAAGAAAGATTAAAATAATTTTCTACACTTATCAAAAAGTATAGATAGGAAATATTTGTGTTGTGTGTGTGTGTGTGAAATTTAGTTGGTCGGAGGAAGATAGGGACAGAGAAGAGGAGAAGTACCACTTGAAGTACCTCTTTCCTTCCTATACAGATCTGTGTATGAGGGAAAATCGGAGACTGGAAATTGTAAAGGGAGATTTTTTCTCCTCCTTCTCTTCTCTTTCCTCCCCCTGTATATAATTTCAAACACACAAACAAAAACACTCACACTCTAATAAATATCAAGTTGCGGGTGGTCTATGAGATGGGATGAGCTTTAAGTAGATTCTCTCACTCGTGTGTGTCTTTGAAGCATTAGACGATTACGCGGATTATTGAATTTTCCTCCAGCCTATCCTTATAATACCCACCACTACTATTTCTATTTGTACATGTACTGTGTGTATACTCCAAAAACTGTACATGTGTGTGTGTGTGTGCACACTCCGTGTTTGTGTATTCCAGCCTATTATGTCGTATCGTATCCTATTTACTCCTCGCCCTTTTAACAACTCACAACTCACACTCTCTTCTCTATTCCTCTTACACTCTTCACACACGCTTCACTCCATGTGGTTTTATATCATTACAATATGATCTCACCACTCCACCACTACTCTTGGGGACGCTCACAACTTATAACACACGATACACAAACAAGGACAACAACACACAACAACAGCCTCACACAGCCAACCACACTATACTATTCTTTTTCTTCTTCTTCTCCTCGTCTACTCTTAGCTTTCTCTCCTCCTTCACAGTTACCCAAAAAATACATTAAAAGTATTCTTTATGTAGTAGTAGAAACAATACACACACATAACAGGGCACCACTTTTTCCCTTCTCTTTCTCTCTTACATATTATTCCCTTTCTCTTTTGTCTCTCTCCTTTTTTGACTCTTCAAAGTCTCGAGTGTACTTGACCATCCTTCAAGAGAGTCCGTATATATAGTCAGGGAGAGTGAAAGTCAAAAGAAATTTGAGGAGAAAGGTTCCAAAAAATGAAAATAATTTTTTTTCCTACTGTAGCCCAATATCCCCAGCCCCACTTTCACTTGGCCAAAAAATAGGGAGAACGAGACAGAGAAAGGGAGAGAGAGAGTGACACAAACACAATACAGTCGAATTTTGCTGTGCTGTTGTTGTTGCTACTGCTGCTGACTGGCTGCTCACGGATCGACTCCTGAATCGCAACTCAAGTTTTGGTCTCAGCTCTGTGCCTTTACCTACATGCAACTCACACCATCCCTCCCTTCCCCGCCTCGTCTGGATGGAGAGAAGCTGAGAGAGGAAAAAACCGATCGATCTCTTGCGCTCTACTCTATTGCCGCTCGCTCCTCTCCTTCGTCCCCTTCCATCCACAGTTTCTTTCTCCTCTTCCCTCTCCTTGTGTATGTGTGTGTATCTTCGGGTTCCAGAGAGAGAGAAAGCTTTACAGGCCGACTTTTTCGTACTTTTTTCGCCACGCCATGAAGGCAAGTGCGTACTTTTCTTCGCATGCTTCCCATGTCCCCCATGCTTCTAAGCATACACACAGTCTCCTTTTTCCTCCCTTGTTGTTGTCCAATGTTGTTTGAATATTTCGCGCACATTTCAAACACGAGTGTAGTGGACGAAATGTAGAGGGTAGGAGAGTAAACTCAAGTTGAAAAAGTTTCGAATCGGTTAAAGTTAGTTAATCTCGTTTAAAATTGGAGATAAAGTGTTTCAATTCCATAAAATAATCGGAAACGATGTCTTCAACGTGACTAGTTGACAGACACAAGGCTAAATTTATGGATCCTTTCCGCCAAACTATCAAAGAGATAGATCATAAAATCCGCAGCTTAGAAAAACGCAAAGTAAGGGCCAATTTTGTTTTTTTTGTCTTTTCTAAAATTCTGATTTATTATTTTTAGTCACATTTTGTGCCCGTTGTTCAGGTGTAGTAAATAAGTATTATTAATTTTGATCCATTAGGGAAGATTGTCAATTCTTGGTTTTGATTTGGAAGATTTTATCCAATGACATTAAATTTAATGACTATTTGTTTACTTTTGTACAGGTTAAATTGGATGCGTACAAACAGGAGCAGGAACAAGGGAAGGAATTAAATTCTGACCAACTTTCGGCCCTGTCAAAGTACAATGAAGTTATTCAACAATTAGACAGTTCTCGGGACCTCATCAAGCAATTGAGTCACATTGGGGAAACCACTAACCGTGCATATAAAGACAAACAAAAGGAAGAAAAACAAAAACAAGGGGTATTGGAGAAGGATAGATACCGACAATTACTAATTTTCCAACGTGTTCTTGATAAATTTTCGGTAAGCTAAACTAAAATTGCTAAACAATCAGGGAGAAACGGTAAAATTCAGCTCGACGACGGCTGAAAACAGCCGTCCAAAATTCCGGCTAAATTGAGCCGTTTCCAGTTGTGACACGGCTACTTCCAGCCTGTTATTTAAATCAGGCTACTTTTAGCCGTTTTTGTGGAGCTGAAGATGGCTGAGATGAAGTAAATTTCAACCGCATTTGACTTTGACCTGGTCAGCACAGAATCAGGTCACGGCAGCACAAGAGTTTTTTTGATCATATTATAGTCCATGTTTTGAAGAATAATTCCAATGTGGGATAAGAGAGTAATTAATTTTGAAAAATTTAAAGATGATTTTTCACAAGGGAACATTTTCTGTAGTCTGAAATGACTGACAGGGTTAACATGGGCAATAGTGTTTTTGTTAGATTGAACTGAAACTTTGCTGAGAGCTTCCTTAGACCTTCCTGACCAACGTTTAAATGAACCACTTTCGAATGATTACTTTCTTTGACCTCCAGAGGTCAAAAGGTGACCAATGTGTATAAAATGGTTAAGCAGCGTTTTAGTTGCCTAACCATGAAATCTTTACGAAAAATTCAGAAACTTGGTTGAACTTTGCCTCTCTCTTTTCATCAAAAACTCATATAGTGGTCATAGTGAAATCTTCACTTCCCTGACCTCCAGGGGTCACTCTGGGGTCATTTTATGTCCAAGTGGTTCTTGGACCAAATAAGGTCCAAGAATCATGGATCTATGTAACACTTGTTTCGTGTAGAAGTGGAACGAAGTTCCGCTTGTTATGACTATATATATGTAGAAGGATATGTGATAAATACCCATTTGGAACTTGTTAAAATGTCCTATCTCCACGCGCTGCTGTAGCAGAGAGAGAAAGTAATTTTTTTCACAGAGCGGACGTCAAAGTGGCACATCGCGACTTTGACGCCTTTAACTTTGTTCCATTACTGTCCCAAGACCCGAAATTTGGCAAACGGATAGATCTGACCGAACTAAACATGTCTACCATATCTCAGATTTTTTTGACCTCCCGTTTGACCCCAACGAGGTACTTTGCCAATTGACCTGGCACGGCGGCCTACTTGGTCCAAAAATTCTGAAAAAATTCAGAGAGGTAGAGGAGAAGATGTCCAACAATTATGTCCTTACATGGCAGCAAAATTTTCGAGCGTGTGACCTGTGGAGGCCACCAAAAAGTTTGAAACCGGCCAGAGGTCAAGCAATATTAAGTTATGCTGGCATGTGAGCGATAAAGTTATTAGGCATGTTCTCCTCTGCCTCTATGAATTTTTTCAGAATTTTTGAACCAAGTGGGTCATCGGGAGAGATCAATTTGCAAAGTACCTCGTAGGGGTCAAACGGGAGGTCAAAAAATTATTTTGATCTGCCAGTCTTTCTAAGGAGGTCGAGGCGTGTTTGTCCACCACTATAAAGTCATCAAAATGATGAGTTTATTATGTTTTGAATTTATTAAATAAATAATTTCATTTTTCTTGTGTTTTGCACACGACACTCCTCTCAATAAAATTAGTTCCTGCGCCACTCACTACGTTCTGAACTTAGGACAATGTGAAAAGTTCCAAATGGGTGGTTTTCTGTAACTCTTCTACATATAGGTCTTCATGGAATGAGAAAGGAGCAACGTTTTACCAAGTTTCAGAATTTTTCATAAAGATTGCAACGTTAGGCAAGTAAAACTTCTTTGTCCCAATAAGTTCCACGCAAAATCTAAAATCTAATTTATACCCCAGTCACTCTTACGCATGAAAAATTCTAAAAATTGTGAGAACTACGTGACATTCCCTTGTGAGTTCTCTGCGGCTGAATTTAGTCGGAAATGTGGAGCTATTTTTTGCTCCTTTCCGGCTGTTCTCAGTCGTCGAGCTGAATTTTACCGTTTCTCCCTGACTGTTAAAGCTGTAATCAATCAGAAAGAGTTTTTTTTCAAAAAAATCTTTGTCAGGATACAATGATTTTGTTATTTTTGTATTTTTTGTTTACAGAACGACAAGAGAGTCCGACAGGATTTTTTACATGGAGTGTATGGTACTGTCAATTTGACTCAAGAAGATGTGAATTCCCTTGATGAATTTGGTTCCCTCATTTGTCCTGAAAAAGATGATTCTGACTATTTAAACCTTGTTGAGATTGCTGCTGAGCACATTGCATGCTTATTTCGTAAGTTTACAAAAAAGGAGCATTACAATGAATTCATTTGAAAAATAATTTTTGAAAAATCGTTTTCCCCATCTCTCTTTTTGCAGAAGATAGAGCTAAATCAGTGGCTGGTAAAAACTACAAGAAAATTCACGCTCTCTTACTTACCATTTCGGCATGTGAATACTTTGATCCTCAAAAACAAGAAGAAGAACAGTCTGTAGTTGATGATCCATTATTAGAGTCGTCCGAACCAAGTCCATCTCATGTAGCTCCTGAATCATCAATCAATATTAATTGTGGTAGTATTGGTGATTCTGGTACCACGCAAGTTAAAATTCAAGTTATTCATGCTGAGGATCAAGAGTCTAGCTACAATTTTATGCAAGAGTCTCAAATTGATATTGAGTCTCCACACATTGATTCTACCGCAGTCTCCGATTCGTCTTTCGTGTCACCATCATTACAAGAAATGAACAACACTCAAAATGTCTTTACTAATTCTGCGGACAACATGAACGACCACCACCACCACCAAGACGAGGAGGAAGAGGAGGAGGAGGAGGAAGAGGATGATAACGATGAAGAACAAATTGAAGAGTGGAATTCTTCCGCAACTATGCCTAATAATAATATTACTTCTACATTCAATAATAGCACTACTAACAATACTCCTACAGATGCTAATGGAACAATTGCTTTTGAGAGGGGTGTCCGAAGAGGGTTACGTAGTAATCGTGGTCGTAGTGATGATGTCGATAATCAACTTGAGTTAAATTTAATTCATGAAGAGTCTATTGCCACAATAGAAGTATCAGACTCACTCGCTGGTGAACCCATGTTTGAAGATGAAAGTTTTATGGTGGAAGAGGATGAAATGTTTTCCGAAGATGGATACTCTTGTTTGTTTTGTGAAGAAGTCTTTAGCTCCAAGATTAAACTAAGTACTCACACCAAAAACATACATCCGGACGAGTCTTCCTTAAGCAAGCAGGTAAAAAAGAAAAGGACAACTGGCCAAAGACGACAGGATGTGCTCAAATGTACACAATGTCAAAGAATCTTCAACCATCGTAATTCTCTCGTTTACCACATGAGAAGCCACACCGGTGAACGGCCCCACCAATGCGAAATGTAATTAATTAATACATTTACTAGATTGTTTACTGCATTTACTATGGACAGAAGGGTGTCAGGTGTATTTTTTGATCGCGCTTTTGCATGTGGAATTTGTAGTATTAACGAAATTATCGTATTTACGATCATTTTGATACGATACGGTAAACGTAAATACGTTAGTTCCATATGCAAAAAGCACGATCAAAAAATACATCTGACAATCTTCTGCCAATACTATATGAAATTAATCAGATGTACAAACTAGAAAATCCTGACAAAGGTTTTGTTTTAAAATCAATATCATGGGAAATATAAATTATTTTTAGGTGTGGGAAGTCATTTTTCGCAACTTCAGCACTCAAAGTGAGTATTTTTACATGTCCTCAAAATTCTAAAAAAATTTTTTACTTTGAAGAATTCCAAACAGAGTCAACAATTTTTTTTTAAAAAACGTAATTTCAGGTTCATATG